>CM037854.1:159125831-159143865 GCA_021234595.1 Delia radicum
AATCAGAAAAAAATGACTCATTCCATATACAACCATAGAAAATTATCCACACTTGGTATGGAAGGTAAGTTTAATATAAATATTTCATCGTACAAGTTTTTGGTTGTTAGCTATAACGGTTGAGGAAATATCGAAAACAAATCGAAAACTTAAGAAAAGTGGTCGTACTTAATGATCCATATCTTTTTAACGGTTTTAAAGCTCCGTGATTCACTGGTACCTCATTTTAAAGCCACTGTTGTCGTGATTTAAATAAAATAATAACCGGTTTAAACCGTTGTATTTCGAAAAACTGTTTTTTTCTTAAAAGTTTCAAAAAAATGTATGTTAATTATAATTTATTCCACTACACCGTTGCCAAATTAATATGTGGAGCTGTTAGTAAATTCAAAGTTATTGCTGAAAATCTAAAAAAGATACTAAATATAGTAGGAAAAAAGATTTATATATTGCAAAAAAATAATTTATTGAAAAAGTAAAAATAAATGTTTTGCAAAAGTAGTTGGACATAATTGCCCATAACGGTTTAAGTTAAAAGAGCCATTGATACCTCAACTTAAAGCTACTTAAATCGTGGTTTAACTGGTTCATAAAAATAATTCACTTCTTGACGGTAAAACGCTTTTTTTCAAAATCCGTGGTTCAAACCGCAGTATTTCAAAAACCTGGTTTTCGAAAATTTAAAAAAAAAACATATATGTTAATTATAAAGTATTCTTCTGTACTGTTATCAAATCCGTATGTGGTACTTCTCCATGTTTCTTTACCTCAAAAAAAGTTCGCAAAGTTAGCAAAAGGTTAGTTGAGTCAGCAAATTTTTGCTGGGAGTATCCTTGCAGTAAAATTGTTATTATATGTAAAAGTGTTTTGCTGCAAATCAGTGATCTGATTTTGTTGACACTTAGTTCAATGCAAATGAAAATCGACTTGTTGAAATCAACAAAAAATTTTGTTGGGGTTTAGTAGATTGAAAAAAACTAAAAAATTTAGTATTCAATTTTTACTTTAGTTAATTTATTTTTCTGAAATTTAAATCTATTTTTTTTTTTTGATATATAAATATTTAACTATATATGAAAATGTCAGGACTTTCTCATCGTTAACATAAATCAATTTAATAAAGAATCGGGAAGTAAACAAAATATTTTATTAATTAACGCTTAAATGCCCTCTGTCTCTTTAAAGATATAATAACTCAAAAAAGGTACCGTGAAATAACTCCCAAATGAAATAAGTCCCAATGAAATAACTCCCAATGAAGTTAATCCCAAAAAATGAAATGAGTCCCAATTTTAATAAATGAAATAACCTCCAAAGAAAAAATTAAATAAACCCCAACATTTGGGAGTTATTTCATAGTAATAAAATAACTCCCAACAAAGAATGAAACAACTCCCAATGAAAAAGTCCCAAAAAAAATGCAATAATTCCAAATTCAAAAATATCGAATTCTATTTATTTCATAAATACATGTAAAAATGTACACAATATTAAACATATTATAAAGATAGAATTTAATGTACACATAAATATACAAAAATAATCAACAAAATTAATAGAAAAATACATATTAAAAATATATTTATAGAAAAACCTTGAATAATCTTTGTTTTAAAAGTTAAAATAAATTAGTTTACATAGCATGGAGTAGTGAAACAGTGCGTGGGGGGGAGGCGGTCATAATGTCCATGGACTTTATGACAATTTGGAAAATGTCGTAATGTCCATGGACACTACGACATTATTTTTTTGGATATTATGTCACTTTCAAATGTGGCATAGCGTCCAGACTTTTTAAAATAAAAAGATTAATACTATTTAGTTTATCAATACAATTTTTTTAAATATTCTTTAGTAGTATATCACAAAATAAAACTAAATTTATAAATCGTATAATCGCACACAGAAAAAACTTTATTTCGCGAAGCCGCCTGCCGTGTTCTACGGAGGAAAAAAAAACCCCTAAGAGCGGCCGAAGGCCTCCACACAGAAAAACTTGTTTTTACAAATTACTTGATGTCTTACAAATATAAGATTTTAACGGATTCGACATCTGATTTGAAAAACAAGTTCTTCTGGGTGGCGGCCGTAGAAGGCGGCAGGCGGCTTCGCGAAATAAAGTTTTTTCTGCGTGCGACATAAAAGAAACTTCAAAATTACTGATCTGTTTCCACACTGGAGTATAATGTCCATGGACCTTATGTCACCCAAAAAGTGGCATAATGTTCATGGACTTTATATCATTCCATTTGTGGACAAAATGTCACATTGCAGAGTGTCATAAAGAGTGACATTATGACAGTTTTCGAGTGACATAACGTCCATGGACATTATGTCATTGGACGATATGTCATGCCACCCTTTCCAGACCTCTCCTCCTTCTGAGATGTCTTAACTTTTCATAATATTCAATATACACTTTTCATAATATTCAATTGCCACTCATTATTTCAAATTCAATATTTATCATTATTTTTAATCCCTTTAATACCGATCTTTACTTACCAAAATTCTAGCAAGAACTGCGTTCCTTTTGGTAAAATAATTCATTGTATTGCTATTATTTACTTTACGACCATTTTAAGAACCGTTACAAATGCATAAAATTTACCAAAATGTAATTTTAATAGAAATGAAATAACTCCCAACAAAAATGAAATAACTCCCAACGATAAAATCACATTTAAAAATCGAAATGAAATAAGTCCCAACAAACGTGAAATAACACCCAATGCCAAAAAGGAGTGAAATAACTGCCAACAAAACCTGGTAGGGAATTATTTCCTTTGGGAGTTATTTCATAACGAAATAAATTCTAACAGAAAATTGTGAAATAAGTCCTAACGCATTGCAAGTTATTTCAAAGTGAAATAAATCCCAATTTATATGGAAAATTTTTGGGAGTTATTTCATTTTTTTTTTTGGGAGTTATTTCATTTTCATTATTTCACGGTACCCTCAAAAAATGCCTACGGCTTAATTGGAATGAAAACTTCACTTGTGTGTTAAGAAAACACAAGCGCTCTTTAATAAAAATACATTTTTTAATAAATATTCAGAATTGTCAATTTCATTAATCATGAAAGTCGAAAAACTAAAACTGGTGAAATTAATTAAAAACTCAAAAAATGTATGATATCAAAAAAGCAAAAATAATTTTAAAAAGTTTAAGCTTTCAAATGATATATTTTTTAGGTCCCTAAGTCCCTTTATTTTTGTGTAACGGTCAATTCAAAATTTAGAATTTTTGGTTATTAAAAGCGTCACGAAAATTATTTTAAAAATCGTGGTAGGCAAATTTTGTTTATTTAACATTTCACTCCATAAAAATACTTTTTTATTAAAATCGACTTAGTCGAGAATTTTAAATAACAACACATAATAATTTCCAAAAACTTCCTGGTCAATTAAAAAAACCTAATTTCTTTTGAGAAACTTAACGAACGAAAATAAATTTTTAAGAATATAAGTGACGTATTTATATTTGTTCATTATTAATGTTATTTTTGTTAATTATTGGTTATACTGTGATTTAATATTAAATTTAAATAAATAAAAATTTTACGAAAATATCGCGTATTCCTGTTTTGTATTTAAAACATATCAAACCATAGAGAAAAGGTACTACAAAAAATGTGATAAAAATTTAAATGTCTTAAATATTACCACTAAATAAATCGAAAAAGGTTCATGAAGACTCTTAAATATGTGCCTTTAAAGCAGAGATGCCCAGTAGTGGCTGATATCAGCAAATTAAACTCACACGTATACTTACGCTCTTTTGTTTGATCGTCAATCAACCAATAGGAAATCAGCATGTTAAGTGGGAGAGACAAACTACACTTGCAGAACTTCTGTGTCTTATAATAAGACTTTTATTTTACATTTTAAAATTTAAATTAAATTAATTTAATTTAAGCATTTACTGGATATTTTTCAAAACCCTTTTAAATGCGATATATTAAAGTACGCATTTTCAATCCAAACAGAACTTATTATACTTCGAAGTGAAATAGATTTGCCGGATAATTTTAACAATATAGAATTCTGGAAAAATCTGGATGGTACAATTTATCCTGAAATAAAGAAGATTTCATTGAAGTGTTATCTTTATTTCCCTCAACGTATCTTTGCGAACAAATATTTTCAGATTTGAATTATATTTGCCCAAAAAACGCAATAAGCTGAATTCTTCTAGTTTGAGAAATATACTTTTATTGCGTAACTGCAATAAGAGTATCAACATAGAAGATTTCATTACTTTTTAATTGCAAATTGAACAATGATTAATTGAGGGAAAATTTAATTTTCGAAGAATCTTTTTATTTCGAAATATATCACACCCGCCACACATGTGCTTTCGTCGCAATCTCGTTGACGACTAAATAAAATGAATAGCAAATTGTTTTCTTCCAGTGTTATTTCGTCACTCTCACCAATACTACTACCTTGGGCATCTATGCTTTAAAAATTCCAAAAACACTCCGAAAAAATAGGGAAATTTCGCATTCTAATACTTAAAATTATGATTATTTTATCAGCCATAAAGGAATGATCAGAAAGAGGCTTCACCTGGAAAGAAAAATACGCTCTTATTTTTATGAGAAGGTCTCGATACTCTTAATGAGTCCTTTCGGACTCAAAATGTTAACTGGGATACATAAACGAGGAAGTTTAAAAAGGTGGATTAACGTTAATCAAGTACATTAATTTCGCTGTCTAAACTCCCTATTAATCACTACAACAGCGTTGTTTTGTTGATCACACCAGAGAACGGTTTGAGTGCCATATTTCATGCTTATGAATGCAATCACAAAAAATTAGTACATTGTTGTCAACTCACATCATTTTAATAACGCAACAATCGAAAGAATTGAGAAAAGTGAGTGTAACGAAAACCATGCATTGCAGTGCTTGTCTAGTGTTAACCTCACTTAACATTCACGAAAACAACGAATACACAACGATTGATATGAATGGTCTCAATCATAGCTGTTAAGTAATGATTACTAATCGTAATAATTAGTAATTAGATTATATTTTTTTGAAAGTTGAAGTAATGAGTATATTACGATTATTTTCAGATTAACCCGATTACTAATTGATTACGATTACAGATAATCCAAAAATAATCAAGATTAATAAAAATTACGAGAACATAATCAAAAATAATAAAAAGTAATCAAAAAATAATTCGACTACTTTCAAAGATTACTTTTGATTGTTTTCAATTATTTTTCTTTATTTTGCGAAATTATGGCAATACTGTGACATGAAATCTACCAGTATTTAATAGTGTCCGACCGAACAGTTCGGCCAAAAAACTATATTTTGTCGGATTTTTTGATATCTAGAGGCAATGATGACAAATTTTGGTATTGGAAACATGTTTGTTGGGCCGATTTAATTCGATTTTGTGTATAAAATTTAAGAGAAAAGCCGAAGTTTAGCTATAAAGTTAAAAGTTCGGCCGCCGAACTATTTTCAATTTGGCCGAACTTTCTGAGGCCGAACAGTGAATTCATTGCTTAACTACAGACTTTTCTTCAAATTTGATACTCAAAATAGCATCTAATCAGCCCAATAAACATTTTTCCATCCGCCAAATTTGTCCATAATGCTTTAAAATACCGAATACAGACCAAATGCATTTTCTGGCCGAACTGTTCGGTCAGACACTAGTATTTAATGTTAGTTGTTAATTTAATTTTTGTTATTATTATTGTTCTTCATCGATTTAATAATTGATAACCTGTTTACATTCTTCATAACTCAGCATTCTTCTTAATTATCTTTTATAAGCATTTGAAAGCAATTGCTTGTGCATTAAAAAAATAGTTGTTAAAATTGCAAAAAAATCGTCAACATTTCAAAAAATCGTAAAAATTAATAAAAATCGTCAAAATTATTAAAACCGTCAAAATTTAAAAAAAATCGTTAAAACTTAAAAAATCATCAAAATTATAAAAAAAAATCGTCAAAATTTAAAAAATTCGTCAAAATTTGAAAAAAATTTTCAACATTATTAAAAATCGTCATAATTTAAAAAAAATCGTCAAAATTTAAAAAAATCGTCAAAATTTAAAAAAATCGTCAAAAATTGAAAGAAATGTCAAATAATCTGTGCGATAAGTTGACTTTGCCACATTTTTCTGCAATAGACATACAATACCTTTAATGTACAATTTGATAATGGAACCAATTGCAAAGGCCCTGGACTTTATTCAAGCAGAAAGCAACATTAATTATGGTATTTTTATATTTTGCTTCTTTAAAATATAAATTTATGTTAATATCATTAACGGATTTTTAATACCAACTCTTATGACACTGAGCAATAGGCTGCATAAACTAAGCTGATCCCAGGAGCTACAACAATTATCATCTGTTTTTTTTACAAATGGAACAGAGGTTAAGGGAAAGGTTCCAACCATATTACATGTTGAAGCCCGAGGCAAATATTGCAATTGCAGCAACAGTACTAACCCAAAGAATCAAAATTAAATGGCTCAAGGTGTTGCAGAGATTAAGTCCAGAATTTCCGGAATTAACTGTCGAGAATATAACCAGCAGAGTTTTAGAAACACTACAGTTTTTACGCCAAAAATTGTAAAACATTAAGTTTTGAAACAAAAATTAATAATGTATCGAATATTCCTGATTTTTTTTTATTTCGCTGATGATGGTGAGCTTATGCGTACATTTATTTTGTTCTTTACTTTAAAGATTTGACTTTGCAGATTATGAAATTGAAGTAAGTCATTCCCCACAAGAACAGATTAAAGTTGACCAACGATCCGCAATAAAACATCAGTTGGCAAAAGTATGGTTTACTAAGGGATGCATTTATTTTTTAACACGCTTTTAACGTCTTCAGCTCCAGTTGAACGACTGTTTTCTTTTGCCGGGATGGTTAAGTCCAAGGCGGCAATCATTGTCTGATTTTTCTTTTGAAAAATTAGTTGTAATGAAGGCCAATTGTAAATATATATAAATTATAAAACTTTTTTTTGTGATTTGAATGTATTCTGTTTCTCTTTATTATTTTTTTCAGGTATTTTTCCTTCTTTGTTGATTTAGGAAGTACTAAAATTTTTATTGATTGTTTTGTTATTGAACTGAATATACCTTAGAGTGGGTCGCACCCCATACAAAAAAAAAAGTTGTGCCGGTCACCCCCTAGAATTAAAGATAATTTGAAGAAGATTTGAAAAAAAAAATTTTTTTTTCCCACGCCCCTTGACCCCGCTCGATTTCTACCACCCTCGAGTACCAAATCGAGTTTCCAGAAGTCACTTCTAGAATTTGACGTCGGAGTCAAAAGTGATCAAAGTAGAAAATGTAGCCGTTGTCATTCCAAAAACAGTGATATATCATACGTTACGATCGGACTATAAATGGAGCCACAGGAAATAAAAAACCAAATGCGCGGGGTCAAGGGGCGTGGCAAAAAAAAATAAAATTGTTTTCAAATCTTCTTCAAATTATCTTTAATTCTAGGGGGTGACCGGCACAACTTTTTTTATCGACCCGGCCTAATATACCTATATTTTGTATACAAAAACTATCTATTTTATTTGTTCATAATTTTTTTACGTTGCAAATGCATATTTTTCAAAATAAAATGTTTGTATAAATTGATGTAAATTCAAAATTTTTAAAAAATAATCTAAATAATCTAAAATAATCTAAAATAATCAAAAATAATCCTTGAAAGTAGTCAATTATTTTTTTGATTACTTCTGATTATTTTTGATTATTTTCTCGTAATCCTAGATAATCTTGATTATATTATGATTTATTAATCGACCTTTTTTAAATTAATTTTCTTGTTAATTCTTTAGAAATATATTCTAAGCAGGCTTCTAAGGTCATTTATTTTCCTAATGCAAATAAAAACTATTTATTTCATTATTTTATCCGACGTTTCGTTGAGATTATTTCCAACTTCTTCTGGGATATAATTTTATTAAAATCTGGCAACGACATAAACATATTAAGGAAACAAGTATTAGTAACAAACACAAAAATAACTTAACATTATTAGAATAATTACACTTACAAATAATCTTTTTACTTCCACATTTTTAAAACTTTAATATTAAATCCGTATTTAGACCGACACAAAACGTACGACATAAAACACAAATTAAATGTAAATTGCAAAAATGTAAAAAATAAATAATAAAATATCACAGTATAATTAAAAAACTAACGCTAAGTATCACAGTTGAATTGTTACTAAACTAAAGCAATGGTGTAATTTGCATTAATGTTGTCTATATCTTCCTTTCTGTTTATTGCACACTTTCTTTTTTGCTGGATTCTTAAACTTTCAAGAGTATACCTTTTATTCTCTTTTCGCTCTTTGTCAAGTATTTTAACATTATGAAGATCAGCTGTATGTTTACTTTCAAAACAATGCTGAGCTAGCGCTGTAGTTTGTTTACCCTTTTTTATGTCTGCATCGTGTTCAGTGATTCTTGTGTTTAAGCTTCGTTTGGTTGTACCAATGTAAACTTTACCACAACCTTCGTCCTCATTACCCACACATTTGATTTCGTAGACTATGTTACTATGTTCTTTTGTTTCAATTTTAGTTTTTGTTTGTGTAAATAGTTGTATTTTGAATTATTTGTAATCATAATTAATTAACAATCAGGAATTGTTCAAAAGAGAATTATGTAATCAATACCATTCTTTTTAAAATGTAATCTAATTAATTACTAATCGTAATCCAAATTTAACAGCTCTGGTCTCAATGTTAAATGAATAAAACGTTAACAAATTTTTTTGTAAAACATATTACTGTATTAAGAAAATTAAACAATTTTATACATATTTCATGTTTAATAAAATTAAACAAAAATGTATACATATTTCATGTTTAATAAAACTAAAAAAAATATTTATTATTGCTACAGGTCAACGAATACTACGCGAATGTTATGATTGATTTCATGTTATTCATGTGTCATCATTTAATTTCATTGCTTGGCATGTAACGGCATTATAAAAATGAATGTTTAAAAGGCATTCAACAAAAACAATAAATGGAATAAACAGCAACAGCATAAGCTGTTGAATAAAAGCAAGCAAAAGCAATGAATGTATGAATGGACAACAAAAACAAATGGTCTCATTCTGTTCTCTGGTTCACACTTGACATGGATGTAACAAAAAGCGATTAGCAGCACTTTAATAGATTTGAATTCAAACTGACAACTTATTGAAGCTGAAAAAATTAAAAGAGTTAACACTTAACATGCCCAATGTAAAATTTTATATGGGATTTCATATCCTGTGTAGACAAAAAACAACACAGTCAACAATTTTCTGAGCACTCAAAAATTATGACTCTTAAAAGACTATTAAATATGTTTGATTTCGGAGCATTCATATTTCAGAGTCTTAAATGATTCATAAATAATTAAATTTTATGAGCCTTTCAAAATTAGCACTATAAAAACACAATTTTTTCTGACTCTAAATGTTTTAAAAATTACTCTAAAATAAGTGGGAAATTATTTGAAATGGGAAATTTCAATAAAGACTTTTAAATGTTTAATCTATGAATGTTAAAAAAAAATAAGTCAAAAAAAGAGTTGAATATGAATAAATACTATAGTGTTTTCTGAACCCTCAAAAATTCGCATAGAAAAGTATGAAAAAAGACCCAGAGCTTTTTTTTTATTTCTCATTAAAGTCAAAATATTGTCAAAAAACAATTTATGCAATAATACTTTGATAACACAAGGCAACAATTTTGAAAAAATTTTAGGGGCTTTGAAAACCACTATACAATTTTGATGTATTGTGGTCCCAGTAGTACAAATATGGTTCAATTTTGAAATTCTATGGAGAGGTTTTTTTTTTTAAAAATTTTTAAGTAAAATTATAAATTTTTTTAGACATTTCTCCACATAATTAATGATAACTAAAAAAAAATTAGTCCGATATTATTCAAATAAATTTAGAAAAGCTGAAATTTACATAGCCTTTAATGCGTTAATATATTGCGTTTCAATCGGCTAAGTAGTTTCGGAGTTATAATAAAAAATTGAGGGAAAAAATATTTTTTTTACGTGAAAATAGCAAATTTTTTTGTTTTAAAAAATCATAAAAAATCGAAAACGGCAAAAATCGTTCAGATTTATTGCTTTATCGCAAAGCCACATGTAATAGGAACAAAATGAGATATCGATCATAAAAATCGATTGATTTTTTTTCGAATTTATTCACAATTAAGTGAATTCGCTCATTTTCACCAAATTTTAGTTTTTTGTCTGATATACATAAATTGAGTAGTTAATGTTCTTCTTTCGATTGATTGAATTTTGAAAACATTTTCCCCATGCTATGTACTAATTTTCACATCAAAAATGCATTACATAGTAACATTCGTGTATTTTCTATTCTTCGGAAAGACATTTGTGTTGGATGAGCTTAAATGTAAATAAATAAATAAATTAAATAGTAGAAAATTTATATTTTATTATTCACATTTATTATAATAATTCAATTCAATTCAATTCAATTTTTATTTTACATAACATGAGAAAATATTTACATTGAACAAAATATAGTTTCATAATTATAATAAATAAAACAAGAAAATAAATAAATAAATATGTATTATAAACTACAAACTCTGAAATTTTCTTTTAGTCGATTTTCTACTATTGTTGAATAACGAAGTGTTACTCTGAATACTCCAGCAAAAATCAGCCATCATGTGTGCATCCCAGCGACCCTGGTATCGTTCCTCCATTGTCCGGATATCTTGGTGGAATCGTTCGCCCTGTTCTTCACTCAAGTCTCCTAGATTTTCAGGAAAACGATCTAAGTGACTGTGCAGGTAGTGTACTTTGATGCTCATGTTGCATCCAATATTCTGGAAGTGAGTTAACATCTCTTCAACGTACGCAACGTAATCATCACCCTTGTTATTTCCTAAGAAATTTTGAATAACCCATACAAACGAATCCTATGCATTCTTCTCAACTTCTGACATTGAACTGCCAAATTCAGTATCGTTCACCAATTTGCGAATTTGTGTGCCATCAAATATGCCTGCTTTCAGCTTTTCCATACTTAGATTGGGAAACTTCCTTGAAATATACTGGAAACATTCACTATCTTTGTTAAGTGCTTTAACGTATTGTTTCATCAGACCAAGTTTAATATGAAGAGGGGGTAATATGATGCGATCTCGGGGCACTAGAGCCACATTTATAACATTTGGCGTACCTGGAACTAGTGTTTCCCTAGAAGGCCATTGTTTTCTCTTCCAATGTTCTGTTTTAGCTCTGCTGTCCCATAAACATATAAAACAAGGATATTTTGTAAAGCCGCTTTGTTGGCCTAAGAGGAAATTTACCATCTTAAGATCAACACAAATTACCCACTTATGTTCATCATACTTTATCTTCTTCATGACCAATGCAATTACAGAGTATTCTTCTTTTACTTTGGTTGAATGTGCGATCGGCAAGGAGTGAAATTTATTTCCATTATGCAAAAGGACACACTTCAAGCTGCGTTTTGATGAGTCGATAAATAAACGCCATTCGTTTGAATCATATCTCTGTAAGCCCATGGCAGTCATCAAACCAGAAATATCTGTGCAGTACACAAAGTCATCGTCTTCAGCAAAATAATGAAGTAAGTCTTTTTCTCGAGTACGGTAATACGAAACTTTAGTTTCTTTAGTTATGAGACCTGTTTCTTTCATCCGGGACGCAAGTAATTCAGAAGATCTTTTCGACAATCCAAGGTCTCTAATTACATCATTAAGCTGATCTTGATTCCATGGTCTCGGCGAGAAATGTTTGTGTGGGATGAACTCGTCATTTGCAGCTGTAGATGGTAGTGCTGGATCTGACATATCTGATTGGTAAGACATACTTGAGGTTGAGTGTCCTGGTGAAGATGAAAGCACATGACTACAGCTTGCACCCCGATCTTGAGCATATTCTATTTCTTGTGAATGTAGAACTGCAAGTGTAAACCCATCAGCAGACCTCGTGGGGTAAGACCATCGCATATGTTTTCCAAAACCGCTTTTTGTACTTAAACAAAAATAACACTCGGATGCGTGGTTCGCTGTTTCTCTCCATATCATAGGCTTCAAAATTTCCAAGTGTCGTCTGTAAAATGAAAAAAAATTGAAATCAGGAATATGAAGAATTCAAATTTTAATTAAGAAATATTGTAATTATAAAATATTCCAAATCTATTAATTTATACTTACTTTACGTTAGAAGACTTCATAGATAAATTCAATCGACATGGAATGCATATAGTACTCGGTGTCCAATGCTGGTTCAAATTGTGCGGATAGATATTATAGCAATCTTGATATGACTTTTGCAATGAAGTTAAGAAGCACTTCCGTTTTTTCCCGGTGATATATTGGCCGCACACATAACAAAATAAATCTGGATCGTTTTTTACATAAAAATGTTCTGGCTTTCTGGCTCATTTTTATTAATATTTGAAAATTGTTTTTAACTTCTAAGCTGTATGACTCTAATTTTTGTGTAGGTATTAAATGATGTTTGCGTTATCGCAAACACTTCTTGAATGAAATAAAAAGGGTCAAGGAGATCTTATAAATACTGATACTATAATTTGGGATAACCCTTTGTGTGGATACAGTTTGTGTGTGCTGCAAATTTTTTATTATTCCCAAGAATCCTAAAAAACATTAAGGACTTTTATGAAAAAAAAAAATCATCCGTTACAGGTAGCTAACGGAAAATAAGAGCACTTCAGCGTACACGCACATTTATGAGCGTTTTATTACTATCCTACCGCAATCGTAAAAATTAAACAATCTTTTGTTTATTACTTATTTTTTTTTAATTATTAGAATCATAAAAATGTCATAGAGGTTTTTCCCAAAGGGGTTTTGCCAAAATGCGTGTCGTAAAATGCACCTGAGTTTTTATGTTCTGCATTTTCATTATATAGTAGGTACAATTTTCTACAGTGCTTGTAAATATGCGATACCTTCAATTAATTGTAAATAAAAATGTAAAGCATGCGTCGATTTTTATGATCCATATCTAGTTTAATTCGCATGATATGTAGCTTTACTACAAAAAAATAAAAAGTAATATTTTTTGCAGTTTTCGATTTTTTCCAGATTTTTGTTTTTCAAATTTTTTTTTTTTTTTAGCATTTTTTTGCTAACAATTTGTTTCATAACTTTGAAACTATTGATCGCATTAAAAAAATTGTACACGTTCTTTAAAGATATTGTAAACCTTAATTTTTGTAAATTTAATTTGACAAAATCGGACTAGTTGTTTTTGAGTTATGACAACATAAGTGGAGAAATGTCTCAAAATATTGTCAATTTTACTTAAAAATTTTTTAAAAAAAAAATTGTTCATAGAATTGAAAAATTTTACCATTTTTGTACTTAGGCAGCCATGATGCATCAAATCTATATAGTGGTTAGTCAAGCCTTTTTTTTGCTGTTGACCTGTGTAATCGTTGTCCACCGTTTTGTGAAGAAATGCGAATTACCAACTATATTTCGTGCGAGTTATAATGCAAGATAGTGTAGTGCAAATGAATTTGTGATCAAAATGTCAAGATTATTATGATTATACTCATATGTATGTTGTACCAGTTTCAATACAAATTGAGACAATATATATTGTTGGACAACTTTAAAAAGTCAAGATTGCATAACTTTTACTGAATGTCCTGTTAAGACTTAGCGAACAGTTTAATTTAATATTTATATAGGAAATAACAACAAATGTGTCATTTAAAGTCTAGGACTTTAGTAGCTAACGGGACATTCAGTAATCGGGCATTAATGTCCTAGTTCTGTAAAATTTTTGAATTCTGTTATTGTACAGAAATGAAAACGTGAATATTTGAATTATATATTCTGTTACTTTTGTAACAGCTAACATTTTTTAAAATAAGACATTTTTTAAAATAATATCGTACCTCAGATCTTTAAGCTATTTGGTATTTTTTAAAAAATGGTATTTCAATTTAAAAATTTTGAATATCTGGTACTTTGAAAAATAGTTTATTTTGACAATTTTAAATAAACAAATGAAAAATTATTTTGTTTTTTCAACAAAATTATTTAAAGAATGTGTTTTGGTGGAAAAAATACTTGGAAATAAAAATGAAAATATTCTTCACGGATTCCAGATAAATCTTTAAAAATCTAATATGTGCATAAAACCAAACATATTCGAAGTGAAATGAATTCTTTCAACATTTTTATTTGTTGCCTGTAATTGTGAGGTGTGTGATTTAAAAAATAAAAAAGTAATAATTAATGATAGAGCAATTCCATATGAAAGCGATCACCTTTTGGACGACCCCTCTCCGATTTTAAAATAAATAGTCTCAATCGATTGCCCAGCAAAAAATAATGTACCTACATATTTTTTTTTTTTATAGTGACTGGTTTAGTGGTGGTGTGCACCACTGTCATGTGACAACATTGAAGAATTCTTCAATTTTTATTTTTCAATTAAAGCCTGATTCAATACCTTTCCAACGAGCTATCACTCGTTGCGATCGCTTTAGTAGTTTTTTTTTTTTAAACAACTTTCAATGAGGTCCCTTATGAATAATTCTTCAATTTTGTCACATGACAGTGGTGCACACCACCACTAAACCAGTCACTATAAAAAAAAAAAAATATGTAGGTACATTATTTTTTGCTGGGCAATCGATTGAGACTATTTATTTTAAAATCGGAAAGGGGTCGTCCAAAAATTTGCCAATTTTGATCGTTTTCATATGGAATTGCTCGATAACTTTAATTGAACTACGATCATTTTGTTATTATTTTATTTGCGTAATCTTGATATTAAAGATTTTTCTTATAAAAGCAGGTTTGCAAAAAATTTGTTTCTAACTTTTTTATCTAGTCACGCCTATACACTGCGTTGCAAAACTATAATTACACCTTAATTTCGTTACTTAAGAATAAGTAGAAAAGTTTAAGCGGCATAAATGTTTTCCTCGTTATTACTTTCAATGAATGGCAAAAATTTATCTTCTGACACCGTAATTTACTCCTTGTGGTGCTTGGCAACGCCAAATCAAACATACAGCCGAAACAAAAAGCGCCGCCAAACTAAAAAAGGATCCGCCACAGAAATTTCTGTTTGACAAATATATTGGTTCTATACATAGGTCTCTCCAAAAACTGTTAAAACCGTCTGTACCATCAGGATTGCACTGTTTCTCTTCAGTCAAAAATCGCCTAAAAAAATTATTTATCCAAAAATAGAGATTATTGACTTACCCTTCTCCGGTTGGTTTGTAAATTTCTTTTAGCGAATTCAACTCAAGCAGTTTTGTGACTGGGTAATAACTTGGCACAGACATCAGCTTTTAAATAGTAATTCTCTTTGAATCCTTTAAGAATATACACACAAAAAATTGTTGCCAAGTAAGTAAGAGCATTTCAACTACTAACGTTTTTTCGCATAAATTATTTAATAATTAAGTAGAAACAAGTAAAAACTTGGGAAAATGTTAATAGTTTTCGCATATCTTTTGTAAATAAACTTTATTAGTTGAAATGCTCCTAATTACTTGGCAAAGATTTTTTTATGCGTACTTATGGTTGATTTGGACTCATTTATCTTACAGTCATCGGTTATGGGATTGAGACTCTTTATTGAGTTGCTTCCACAGTTGATCATTTTACACTGGTCGCGATCAGAAACCTTTTTTTGGGCAGCCTATTTTATTTTTGCCAATAAGCCCTCGGATTATTTGCAAAATTTGTGACAACCAAATGTGAACGGTTTTTTTTTTTTTTAGCAATTTCCCGAAAAACTTAAGCCAATTTTTAATTAGGCTGTAATTAGCTATTTTTCCAAATCACTTAGAGATGAACCACGAGGCATTTTATTGAAAATTGATTTTAAAAGTGCTCTAAAAAAAAAAAACACAAATAATTCTTTAATTTTTCTTTATTTACTATATTTCTTTGTTTACCGTTATATGTAATTATACACTTAGGGAACTTCTGCTTAAAAACATAGTTGTTTGGATTGTAATAAAGTTTCTTTTTTTTATAATGTACGAGGGCGGATCAATAAGTCCGTGACTTTTGAATGAACACAGTTTGTTTGCCAAAAAAAAAAAAATTCTTTTTCAACTTAGTCCAACGATTCTCCAATTTTTGTATCCCGTTCAAAGAGGTCCATAAAATAGGCATTTGTTTGATCAATAATTTCATCGTTAGAGCTAAATCTCTTTCCCCCGAGCCATTTCTTTAGGTTTGGAAATAGGAATAGTCAATATGTTTGGAAATAGAATATGGCGGATGAGGTACCAATTCGCAGCCCAATTCATGGAATTTTGCCAATGAGACTGCACACGTGTGCACCCGTGCATTATCTTAATGGAAAGAACTTTTTTCTTGGCCATATGGGGTTATGTTTTTTAAATCCACGTTAAATCTGTCCAACAAGTTGGCATAATATTCGCCATTTATTGTTTTTCCCTTTTGAATTTAATCGATGTTTGCCATCACCTTATTGGAAGACAAACTTACCTTGGCCTTCTTCGGAGACGGTTCGTCCGGATAAACCCATTGGTTAGACCGCTGCTTGGTCTCCGGAGTGTTGTAATGGATCCATGTTTCATCCACAGTTACAAAACGCCGCAAAAAACTCATTCGATTTGCGGTTAAACAATTTAAAATCGAAACCACGCTGTCATGTGAAATGCCTATGGCATCAACAATCACACGCACTTTTTACTCTTCGATCGGCCAGCACCATCGTGGATTTTTTCGACATTTTCAGGTGTATTGACCTCAATTGGCCGTCTAGAACTTTCAGCGTCATTTGTACTTGTGCAACCACAAGGAAAGTCAGTAAACCACTATTTTACCATTGAAATCGATGATGCAGAGTCCCCCTAGTATTTATCAAGCTTTTCCTTGGTTTGATTAACGGTTTTTTTTTTCGCAAAAAATAATGTTTTAATGAGCACTCGAAATTCACTTGTTACATTATTAAAAAATTCACGATATTGTATGTTTTGAACAGCTGTTAAACGCAAAATAAATGACGGAACTTGCTCAAAATTTGACTGTAGTCTACTAACAGGTTGGCACTTGATGAGAGCAGTGTTGCATTGCATATAACTACGAGGGAAGTGTATAAAGTCACGGACTTATTGATCTGCCTTCGTAAATTTCAGTTATTTGTAGAACAAATTTAATTTTTTACTAACCTTGTAGTTCATTTAAAAAAGAAATCACATCAAATGACTGTTTTATGATTTTACAGTTGGTTTTTGCTATTTAAAAAATAAAAAAGCAAATATTTGCTTACTTTTTACTAACATAGGTGGTTAATTTTTACTACAATTGTTAGTAATTTTTTGAACAGTAAAACCAAATGTCAATTGTTAGTTGAATTAATGAAATTCTAGTAGTAATTTCTTTAAGTGAAATTTCATTTGTTTTTGAATACAATTTCTGTCGTCTTTACTTACATAATATCCTTAGTGTAGTTATGAAACATTAACAAATTATTATTACACAATTTTTTACTTAAATGAATTAAGTAATCTCTTAAATTTTACACAATTAGAGATTAGTTATCACTAGGGCAAGTATTTTTGGCATTCGCCACAAATTGCAGCATTTGTCATTTTTGAATTATTTTCCCAAATATGCCATTTTTGCTCCACCTTGCCATAACATGCCATTTTCTAGATGTCAATTCACTTCACGGTTTTAAAAATAAAAACATGCTCACTTATGCTTATATTGGCTTGATTCGAAGCATTCTATTGGCAGTAAATACGGTTGCTACCTCCGAGTTAGTTTTTTGTCAGAAAAATAGGTCATCTTAAATATTTTGTAATTTTAAGTTTACAAAAGCTTCAATAAAAATTTTCACAGTTACTGCATTGTGCTGTATTATATCACTAATCACTATGCAATTTGTACACTTGATTCAGTCTTCAATCTGCTAAGAAACACCAAATGGGTGATCTGTAGCCTGTCCACTAGTTA
>CM037854.1:159143965-159180232 GCA_021234595.1 Delia radicum
AATATTCCATTTAACAATGTCTAGGCTAATAAAAAACAAATTTTATCCGTGGAAAATAAATTGGATTATCAGAATGAATCTATGAACGTATTGCTCTCACAGCTTCAAATCATTTTATAGTAAACATGAATAAATAATCAAAGATTAATGTATGTGTGTTTGTATGTATGTGTAGTACAAACACACAGATATAGAAAAAGAAATTATATAATGCAAATTAGGTGTATAAAATGACATCCCAGTGGATTAATAAACATATGACTATCGCCACTAAAGTTTAATCTCACTAGCAATACATTTGTTTCACAGCTCCCTTGTTTATATAGCAAATTTATTCACATTCACACACACAAACACACACTCACAAGCACTCACTCATACAAACACACACTTACGCACACATAAATTGAAGCACGTAACATTTAGAATTCATCTAATTTATAGGTTCCGATGACACCGTAAGTGTGAATAGGCATTTACCTTTGTGTGCGTATACTAAAATTTTATTATATCACACTACAAACCGGAAGGATATACTACGAAATAATGCTATGGTAAGTACATACATACACACACACACACACACTACTGCAGAAAGCAAAAGCTAAAGTGAGTAAGTAGGCGTTGGAGTATAGTGACTGATTTTCATCATTGACGGGAAATAGGTAATAAACAATTTGGAAATTATTGTGCCCCTGAGTTTAGCAACAGTACACTAGGTGCTTTTCAACTACAAGCGTTTTATCAATGTGTTGTTTTATACCCGTACTATTATAATTTATTTCACATTAAATTTTTGTTTTTTTTCTGTCCTCATTATATTATTTAATGAGCACAGATTATATAGATCGCCATCTCTTTGACATTAGCTGTCAGTGAAGTAACTCATGAGAATGTGTTGGCCACACGTGGTATATCTATACAATTTGAATGTGTATAAAAATTGAGTTTGTTAATAAAAAAAGAAGAAGAATAGTTGAGATCTATGTAATCTATGTTAATGAGTTTGTTTTTTGTTTTTGAACAATTTAAAATTGATATATTTCCAACTAATAACACTATTCAACATCGAGTTTTCGACTTAAACGTTACCAACTAAAATAGTAAAATTTTTTTATTATGTTAAATTTTGAATAAATCGAGGAAAATGTTTACAAGAATTTGACAGCAGATTTGTATAAACTATATAATTGTTTGTAAAAGCTTTAAATAAAGTTAAATCATCTGCACTCTAATAAATTGTCTGCTCCTACTATAATACAGTACAACACGATAAAAATTAGGAGGTTCTGAGAATTGGTTTTGGTAAAGAGACCAAAAAAAATTTACGTGTGTCGCCTTTTGAAAGACCACATCGCAGTTAGGTGTACCATATGTTAGGCAGCCTTGTAGAAAATATTAAGCCAAATATTTTGTGGAACATATTAACCCTCTAACTATTTTAACAAAGCGTAAACAACGCCCCTAAAAAGGGAAATGTTCTACAAAAATGTTGGCACATTTTACTACATATGTCAGTACACACCAAAGCCCAAAGCCCAAACTTACAACAACCACCAAAAAAAATTCAAATTAAGGATTACACATTAAGGGTTAATTGTAGTGTTTTCAATTCGAAAAATCGAATAACCGATTCTTTGATTAATCGTCTCTATTTCAAACTCAAATAATTATTCGACCCGAACAATGGTAAAAATATGTCGGCTACATAAATCTTGCCAATTTTCTTAACCTTGGCTAAAATGCCAAGAAAAGCTTAGGGGGAAAACGCTATTTGAACTCTTTTAAAATCGTGTGAAAGCAATACTTAAGCCTCTAGATAACATCTTTGATCGGTTTTAGGAAATTAGATAAATAGTTTTTATTTGATTTGGTTGAATATGTTTTAAATCGATGGCATACAACTATCAATGAATTTACAAATTAAATCTGTAGGAATTCGACTTATTCAATCTTCCAATAAAATTTCTACAATCAATTCCCAATCCCCACAATTCCCAAAAATGTTCCAGTGAAAACTAATGATATAACTAGCTAGAACCAGTTTCAGAAGCTCTTTTACCTGTTCTACTTCGAAGCGATTAAACCAGTTGATTTTGGGAAAATTTTAAACAAATATTAATGGTGTAAAACTGACACTAGAACGAGTTATAAAGAAAAATAATTTGTTCTACAAGCACTTCTTCGAAACTCTCATATTTTGAAAATGGTAACACTGGTAGTTTAAAATGGCATTAAAAATGACACAAAAAAGCAAAAAATTTATTAAAATAACAGTTAATTTAAAGTTTTTTGTTTGAAATTTTTAATAAAAAACTGTAATGAATTGAAAAGTTTACAAGTTTCGTTGCTTTAAACAAAATATTCCGAAATTTACTTTTTACAAACACTATACACTATACATACAAATACATTTTTTATTTTTTTCAAAAATTGATGAATAATTAAGCTCGAGCTTATTAGTCATCAATTTTTGAAATTAAAATATACAGGTCGGAAAACATCAAAATATTTATTTTTTTTATGTACAAAATTTTTGTTTAACTTTTTTTTGTGAAAATATGTCGCGTGCCACCTCAAAATTATTTAACTTTTATAAGCAATTTTTGTATGAAAACCTTTCATTGAAACATTTTAACTTCTTTAAATCCAAAATGACAAGAAATTTGTACAGAATCGTAGTGGAATTTTAAAAATTCACTTAAAAAGTCACTACACCATTTTCCGCTGGTTTCTTTTTTTGACATTAGCACAATGTGTTTTTTTTTTTTTTAATTGTTGCTATTGAAAAACTATTATTACTATTGAAAAAAACACATTGTCTGGTGTACATACTTGTACATTTTTTCTGATATCTCACAAAGTAAGGAGCTTTTCACTTTTCAGGGTATTTAGAACACATGTGTAGCTATTTGTATAAAAATTTTAAAAAAGGATTTTTTCGAAAAATTGATTTTAGTTTTTTTTTCAAAAATTTTGATTTTAAAAAAATGCGTAAAATTATTTATTTTTTATACCCCAAAACCTAGCCGTTCTTATGCAAAAAAAAATTGTCGATATTATTTACACATCAAAAGCTATGACCTTTTAAGTGCAGTCCCTACCCCACAATTTGAAGCTATAGGGTTGCCAGAGTTTTCAAAAAAAAAAAAAATAATACTTGCGTTCACTACCGCACACACTCACAATGTTTTATCAAAATAGGAAAACATCGATTAATTTCACGGTTATATTAAATGGAATTGCTCTATATTGAAACTAACAACTATTTAATTTTTAAAATTTTAAATTTAGAATCCATTACTCATGTTATTAGGATTGGGTGTTTGATTTGTTTAAACATGTCGTTTCCAACGCTCTCTTCTAACAACCTGAACTGGTTTTAAGAGATTTTCGAAAGAATGTGTTCACAGTGATACTTTGAATTAATTACTATTCATGATTTTAAGCAATTTTAATTAAATTTTAAAGTTTATTTATGTTGTTAACCCCTTAAACCCCACCCACAAATATGATTGATGCATTAGTCTGCTAGAGAATCTTCTAAAGAAGAGATTGATACCATAACCTTGGATAAGCTGCTCCTACTTCCTGAGATAAGTCCATCCCACACATTGTTACTTTCACAAAATACGACTAAAATGTCGAAATGTGGAAGCTCGATTTTCACCGTAGACGTATGGTCTAGTGGACTTTTTTGCTCAGTACAATCCCAAGAATCAGAAACGCGAAGCGCCCATTAATTCAAATCGCCCCACCCTAATAATTATATATAAAAGTGATAGATTTTTTTTTTAGTTAGTCTCTTTTCAGGAAGAAGACGATATAGAGCAAATTAACAATATAAAATACTTTGTTCAATTGACACATAAATTAACCACTGACGAGTCCCAGGAGGGGGGCGAAACTGCGGCAGTCTGGTGTATCCATTGTGTCCGTAAAATTTTTCAATAAAAATGTTTTCTTTTTCTTCTTCCTGAAAAGAGACTTACTAAAGTAATATTCTACAGTAATTAATATAAAATTAATTACGATTTCATTATCTGACGGTTTGCAAAACACTTTCTAAGATAGATTTTTTTTTTTCGATTAATTGTGCCATATGCACTTACATATGATCACATATGTTAGAATATATTTATTTTTCATATGATCATATATACAAGATATGCTAATATATAAAATGTGATACAATGATTTATTACGCAATATTAAAAAGTTTTTATAGACTAAGTATATATCGTAATATATTTCCACACATATAACCATATACGGTGATATCTAGTTGTATGTGGGTATATAGAAACTTTTTTCATCGGGTGAACTTTGTTTTTAATTTGTATGTAAATTTCCATACAAAATATTATAAAAAATGTTAATTGTTAGCGACTTTAAAACGGCATTCGACTTTGATGAAGTTTGGTAGGTACGCAAGTGGTGTAGATACACAACGATACAGCCGCGAAGACCACAAATTTATAAACCATTTTAAATAAGGTTATGAAACTTCATCACATTTATGAAACATTTCATAAATATAAGGAAGCCTGTCATTCATTTTCCCTTTTGTTAAACAAATTCATCACATTTATAAAGTCTTACATTGGACGAAAATCAATGAAGTTTTTCATCATATTTATGAAGTTTTTCATAAATATGATAAGCTTTTTCCCTGAGTTTTATTATTGTTCACATATGTAGGTCATTCCAACTCTGACGAGAAGGTTTGACACTCAACTACAAAATACTTTTGTATCTATGTCACTATGACTTCAGTTTTGTTGCTTATGTTCTTCTTCATTTGTTTTGTCATTATCTTTTTACCACTCAAAATGGCCATAAGGGATTTATATCTTTTTTGTTTTTAATTGCCTCACAAGGGAATTTGTAAAAACTTGACTGCTTTCGCTATGTCTGCGGCAAGCACACCCTTTAGTAAAAATTAAAAATTTAACTTAATAGGTACTGATTTTACCAAACCGTTAAATATATATTCATTGTTAAAAGAAAAATAATACTTAAATTATTTTATTAATTTTTTTAAACACAAAACTAATTTTATAAATACTAAACTAACATACATACGAGGGCGGATCAATAAGTCTGTGACTTTTCAGACTTCTCTCGTAGTTATATGAAATGCAACACTGGTCTCATCAAGTACCACCTGTTAATAGACTACTATCATATTTTGAGCAAGTTCCGTCATTTACTTTGCGTTTAACAACTGTTCAAAAAATACAACATCGTGGATTTTTTTAAAAATGGGAAAAAGTGAATTTCGAGTGTTCAGTAAACATTATTTTTTGCGAAAAAAAACCGTCAATCAAACCAAGGAAAAGCTTGATAAATTCTATGGGGACTCTGCACGATTTCAATGGTAAAAAAGTGGTTTACTGTTTTTCGTTGTGGTCGCACAAGTAGATGACGTTGAACATTCTTTACGGCCAATTGAGGTCAATACACCCAAAAATGTAGAAAAAATCCACGATATGGTGTTGGCCGATCGAAGAGTAAAAGTGAGTGAGATTGTTGATACCATAGGCATTTCATATGGCAGTGTGGTTTCGATTTTAAATGATCAGTTGGGTTTAAGAAAGCTGTCTGCAATCGGATTATTTGGAGTTGTTTGACCGCCATTCGAATGAGTTTTTGCTGCGGTTTGTATGTATTGATGACACATGGATCCATTACAACACTCCGGAGGCCAAGCAACAGTCTAAACAATGGGTTTCTCGGGGTGAACCAGCTCCGAAGAAGGCCAAGGTAAGTTTGTCGGCCAATAAGGTGATGGCAACAGTTTTTTGGGATGCACGCGGGATAATCCAAATCGATTACCTTCAGCGTGGAAAAACAATGAACTGCGAATAAGTCCTTACTCACAAGATTTTATCCGGATTCCTCTTAAGAACATCGTCTTAACTTATGAACTAATACACGGATTTTTATGAAATTTTGCAGAAAGAAGGCTAAGTATTAATAGCAAAGCGTTATAGTTTGAAAAATATAAATTGAAATTTGAAGCAAAAATCGCGCTATCTTCTTAAATAGGAGCAGAAAAATAATAGTTTTTCGAGTGTGGTTATATCTTTGTAAGAGAAATAACTTTTGTCCAAAACTTTTTATATGCTTTAGTTTCCAAAATGCACCCTCAATTATTTTGCCTCATATCGCCTTAATTAGACAACGATAAACAATTTTGTTGAAGAACTTATTATTTGTTTTTAAAGTGGAGTACATGGTATGTAATTTCGTTGCAAAACATCGTTTGCCAGTTATAGGGTTAAGATTGAAATTTTTCTCATAAGAAAAAATCACGTTTAAAAGAAATTTATCTTTAAATAGTCGTACAGCGATTATTGACTTTCCTTTCGCCACAAGGTCTTGTAAATTCCATTTAACGCATTCAAGTCGAGCAATTTTGTTGCGGGGGTAATAACCTTGGCACATATATCAGGCTTTTGGCGAGTAATTCTCTGGGAATCTTTTAAGAGCCTAATTTATCTTACATTCATCGATTATCCGATAGAGACTCTTCATTGTGTTGCTGGCACAGTTGATTATTTTACGCCGGTCCCCATTAGAAAGCTTTATTTATTTTTACCAAAAGCACTCGGATTATTTGAAAAATTTGTTATACTTGCATGTGAACGGTATATTTTTCACATTCGCTTAGATATGAAACACGCTGAATTTTATTGCAAATTGATTTCAATTGCATAAAATACAAAAATATTTCTTTAATGTTATATGTAATTATAATTATGAAACACTAACAAAATATTATTACACAATTTTTCGCTTTAATCAATTAAGTAATCTCTTAAATTTTACACAATAAGAGATAACACTCTTACAAGCAGTTATAAGTTTTAAAAAAATCTTTTTAAAAAATATATGAAAAATCATTTGTAATTATAATTATAAATTTTAATTAAAAAATTACGAAAACCTATGGGAATTTTGTATATTTTAAGAATAATTATTTTTGTAATGGTTTTATAATTTTAGCTACATAATCACTGATAAAAGAGTGATCTTCCACGTTTTTAATTCATGCCATTTGTAAACAAAAAACTATTGCAATAAAATTTAAAAATTAATATTTCGCCACGTAATAAGTATTTGGGCGTGGACCCAGAATGAAGGAAAATAAAAGTTAAAATTTTTAATACAAAAATGTAAAATATATAAAAAAGTTAATTACAAATACTCCAACTTCTCTCCCCAAAACCTTTTCCTGGAAATGGGCCCGTTGTATATTAACTTTGTTTTTTTTATTGAAATATAAGGAGTTTTTTTGAAGGACCATTTCTCATTTTTAAAATGAAGATTTTGACGATTTCTACCACAAAATTCTACGATTTTTTAATATATTGGGTTTGCAGCACTGAGAGTCATAGTTTCTAGGTATAGTCTACCGGCGCACACTGTGGTAAATCACAAATCTAGCTGGACAAAATTAAAAAAAAAATGTCTGGCAATATTCCTTTTGGTCGTTTAATCAGCTTCTCAATACAATAGGTAACTGTAATTCATGTTTTGTTTTTTTTGTTTTTAGCTCTGATTAGGAAAAAAAAGCTTTAAAGTAAGTTGTTGTCAACAAGTGCATTCAGATTTCAAAGTGAAGCGTATTTTTTGTGTGTTTTTGGTTTATGATTAAAAAGGCTACGGTGATTTTATTGTCATAATTTTTTTTATTATTATTAAACTCTATTTCAAGGAAATATATTACAATTTTTATTTAATTAATTCCATTGTAAGTATTGAAAAAAAAAATTTCTGTGAGAAGTTCAGAAAGTGCAAAAAATAAAATATTTCCTTTTTTCAAGTAGAGTAAAAGCTGTTTATTCTGGATAATTCCAGTGTAAAACTATATTTGGGTTAATCTTTTAAGTGTTCACTTTAAGGTAAATCAAAAACATCTTACGCTTTTTTGCGACCGCCATACATTTTTTTTCACTTTTCCAGTATGACCTCCACTCTTTCGCGAAAGGAAATTTTTGAAGAATGGGTAAAAACTCCCAAAATACAGCGCAAAGACGTCTTATTGACATTAATAATGGATAGATATTGTCTTCGAGATATACCAGAAGACTCGAAGAAACATCTTAAGGCAAATATAAATATTATTTGTTTTAAGCTAGCCGAAAAATGGATAAAAAGTGGAAGACATCGTGACCGTTTCTTAACATCAAATTCAGTTTGGCTTAATGAACCGTATGTATTGCCTGAAAGAGTACAACAGAAAAGTTGTGAAAAAGCTGGAAGAAAACCGAAAAACTTTGATGACTGTAGTGAAAAATCGAAAAAAAGAAAGATACAAAATCTTTAAGATTCAACTGGCCATCAAGAAATTATTAAAGCTAGCGAGCAAGTGTTTCGCAAAATGGGAAAGCGAGATTCAGCCAGACTTTTGAAAGATCTGTCGCAAGCTTCATCCAGTAAAGGTACGGAAGTGAAAAAAGTTTTTAAAAGAATTAGCTCTGAGTCTGTGTCTTTAGCGAGCCTTTCTCCCGATGAAGCCTTATCTTTAATGGTTGATGCTAATTTGTCGAAACATCAATACGATGTTATTCGGTTAAAAGTCAACGCAAAATGCAAAAATCTTTTTCCCTCCTACACTAATGTTCAAAAAGCTAAGAAAAAATGTTATCCAGCTGAAACAGAAATCACTGAGATGCATGCAAAAAGTTCACTCCAGTCATTAGTGAATCATACTATTGAAAGGCTTTGTTTAGCCCAAAAAGAGGTTTTACTCGGTATTAATGAACTGAAAACTGATGAAAATCGTCTTAATGTTTTGATTAAATGGGGATGCGATGGGGCTCAGCAAAAGAAGTATAAACAGAAGTTTTCCTCGGAGGAGGGCCATACAGATGAAAATTTATTTAGTATTTCAATGGTTCCTATTCAAATGAATTTCAGTTCTACACAAAGAAAAATAATTGTATGGCAAATCCTGCTCCTTCATCAACAAGATACTGCCGTCCAATCAAGGTTGTTTTTGCCAAAGAGTCCACTGAGTTAATTTCTCAAGAAGTTAATTTAGTACAGCAAGAAATTAGAGATTTGTCTCCAACTCTTATCACAAATGGCGAACAAAGTTTTCTTGTTGAGTCTACCTTTATGCTTACTATGATAGACGGTAAAATTTGTACTGCACTATCATCTGTAACTTCTTCTTCTCAAACGTGTTTCATATGTGGAGCGAAACCGAGTGAACTAAATAAACCTTCTGTGATTTTAAACAAAATTGTCGATGAACGATCTTTAACCTTTGGAATGTCCCCGCTACATTCATGGATCCGTTTTATGGAGTGTGTATTACACATAGCATATAAGCTTCCTATAATGACCTGGCAAGCTCGAGGACCGGAAAATAAAGCAAAAGTGGCTGAAAAAAAAAACATATATTCAACAGAGATTTCGAAATGAGATGGGGTTGCTTGTAGACATGCCAACACAACAAGGAGGTAATACAAATGACGGTAACACTGCTAGACGGTTCTTTAGAGCAGCAGAAATGAGTTCAGAAATCACTGGTGTCAATAAAGAATTATTTGAACGCTTTCATATTATTTTGGAAACTTTAGGTAGTGGTTACCCTATTGATGAAGTTTTATTGTTGTCACACGAAATTTATACTTAAACGTATACCCATGGTACATTATGCCAGTAAGCGTGCATAAAATAATTTTTCATGGAAAAGACATAGTAAGGTCTTGCATTCTTCCTATAGGACAGCTGTCAGAAGAAGCTCAAGAAGCAAGAAATAAGGACACGAGGAAATTTAGAGAAATGTTTACGAGAAAAACATCGAGAATAGACACAAATACCGATCTTTTCAATCGACTCTTAATTTCTTCAGATCCTTTTATCGCAAGTTTGCGTCACACTCCCTGTCGAGTTCGAGGTTTGATAACAAAAGAAGTTCTCTCATTATTATCTGTTGATGCTTTTGAGGAGGAAGAATCTTTTAACGATGCATATGAAAGTGAATAAATTAAAATCTCTACTTGTCTTTCTGTGTTATTATCTGTATTATTAATGTAATAAAGCAAAACCAAGTAAAGAAAAAAATTATTATCAAATATTTATTAAAAACATTAAAATTATTTTAATATTATAAATGAGTATCTCTGACTCCTTACGTAAAATCTGACTTATAAATTTTATTAATCATGAATCTTAGTTATATTCAAACTAAAAACCAGTATATATAACTACAAATAATCTCAGAGGATGTATTTAAGAAACAAATTTTTATCTAAAAATATATTTTTCTTGACAGTGAGAACTTTTTATTTTTTGCCTCAATTTATTAAAAAAAATCTTCTTTAAAAAAACAAAGTGAATTTTTTATAATCATTTATATATTTGAACTGATTTTTTATATAATTCGTAAGTGAAAAGTGAACCCAACGCGATTTATTAATTTTGTCCAGTTAGATTTGCGATCTACCACACTCTGCGGCGGTATGAAACAACAGCCCAATGAAATAAGTCCCCAAACCAAAAATGAAATAACACCACATTTTTTGGGGCTTTATTTCATTATGAAACAATACCCCAAAAAAAAAATTAAATAAACCCCCAACCAAATGAAACGACACCCCAAAACAAAATGAAGTAACGCCCCAATTTTTGGGGCTTTATTTCGTAATGCAGTAAAGCCCCATTTTGAAAATGAAATAAGGCCCCAATAAAAAAAAAACAAAATTATATATTACTTTGAAATATTTCTTTATTCCTAATTAATACATAGTAAAAAGGCTGAAAAAAAATTGCGCGATTTTTTTTCAGCCTTTTTAAAATAAAAAGATTAATAATATTTAGTATATCAATACAGTTTTTTTTAATATTTTTTAGTAGTATATCACAAAATAAAACTAAATTTATAAATCGTATAATCGCACGCAGAAAAAACTTTATTTCGCGAAGCCGCCTGCCGCGTTCTACGGAGGAAAAAACCCCTAAGAGCGCCGAAGGCCGCCACACAGAAAAACTTGTTTTTACAAATTACTTGATGTCTTAAAAATATAAGATTTCAACGGATTCGACATCTGATTTGAAAAACAAGTTTTTCTGGGTGGCGGCCTTCGGCAGGTCTTAGGGGTTTTTTTCCTCCGTAGAACGCGGCAGGCGGCTTCGCGAAATAAAGTTTTTTTCTGCGTGCGACATAAAAGAAACTTCAAAATTACTACACGCTATAATCTCATTTACTACTAGCAAATAACTATTTACATTAATAACTTGATAATTCATGCAGTAATTATAACGGTTATTTGCTTATATTACTTAAAAATTGTGCTTTTTAAGAAAATGAAATAACCCCCAAAAATATTATTTGGGGACTTATTTCATTTCTCATATTGGAGCCTAATTTCATTATGAAACAAAGTTCCAAAAACAAAAATGAAATAAAGTCCCAAAAAATGAAATAACACCCCAATTTTTTTTATCGAAATTTTTGGGGCCTTACTTAATTTTCGGTTTGGGGCCTTATTTCATTGGGGTTTTGTTTCATACCGCCTAGTCTACCTAATTTCTGTCCCATAGTATAATATAGTATCCCAACTCATTTTCTGTCATTTGACAAAAAAAAAAAAAAAATACTCTGTGTGAATTCAACTTCAACTTATGTGACAATTGTCAAAAATACAAAACAAAAAATAAATTTTTTTTTTTTTGTTAAAATAGATAATTTTAAAAATTTTATCGTGATATAAATACACGTGAAACATTGCACTTTAGTTTATTTATATTTTTTGCTAAAACTTTTAAATTTATATGTATTTATTAAACATTAAGTGTAATTTTTTTTTTATTTACTTTTTAATGACGTTTTTATTTTACAGAAATTTGTCAAAAACTATGACATTTCTCGAGGTGAATTTTTTTCAAGTGTTGAAATTATTTTGAAATTTACCCAGCAAACATGGAGATACAATTACGATTCCCTTATGGTATTGCCGGAAAAAAAAATACTTCACAGGAATATAAAAGCAATTCTTCTGAAAGACAATTCTGCGATATTGTTTTGCTATCATCTATAAGATGTATATATCTTCTGGAAGATAAAAAGAAGATATTGCTATAAACCAACGCACATGATAAAAATATGTTTTCATAAATATTTTTTTTTTAATTTTTATTAAACACAAACATAAATACATATAAACATAAAATATGCAATTATTCATCCAGAACGATTAAACTTATTTCCAATAAATGACTTCCTCAACTAGCCGTAGATTTTAAAACATTTTCTCACTCTTATTTTCTGAAAAAAAAAAACATAATTTTAGTTTTTATCTGAAATATTTAATTGAACAAAATTTATCTTACCTTTATTTTCGCCATTTTATATCAAACGTTTCCAAATATAATTTGTTTGTTTATTAGTTTAACATTTTTCTATGCGTTCATTTTTATGTGTGTTTTTAAATAAAACAAAAATAAATTTTTGACAACTGATAGATATAGGACATGTTCAAAATATTAAATTGATTGTTTTCAAAATGATAAATGAATGATTATACCATAATATCTTCTGGGTTATATATCTTTTCTAAACGTTTATTGGGTGAGCATTGATATTGCCCAGCAAACATGGCAATACGAAAAATTTTGTTGCGGCAAGAATCGTTTACGTATTGCGGAAGATAAAAATATGATATCGGCCGCGGGGCACCCGGAAGATAAATAACCACTTTTTAGATCGAGTCTATTATTCGGGCATGTACCGAGACCCTGGAGAGAGGTTAGAGTAGTCTTTATACCGAAGGCGGGGAAAAAGTCTGAGCAGCTACCCTAAGCCCTTCAGACCAATTAGCCTGAGCTCGTTTCTCCTCAAGACAATGGAGAAAGTCTTGGATCTTGGAACTACAGTTCGAGTATCAACGGGATAAGTCTACCGAAACTGCTATCCATCATGTTGTCACGACAATAGAACGGGCACTGGAGGCAAAGAACATTGCCCTTTGTGCATTTATTGATATACAGGGCGCTTTTGACAACACGTCCTACGATGCGATTAGGGTATCCATGGCTAGGAAGAGCATTCCTCCAATCATAATTAGTTGGCCATTGGAGATGATCCGCTCTAGGATAACCACGTTCGGAATAGGGACTACTTGTAGGACCGTGAATGCGGCCAGAGGGTGTCCTCAGGGTGGCGTTTTGTCGCCATTACTATGGACACTGGTCATTTATGAATTACTCGAGGGTCTGAACGACTTGGGTTTCAGGACCTATGGATACGCCGATGATCTTGTCATTTCCGTTGTGGGCTGGGATGACAGGACCATCTCCGAGCGTATGCAACAGGCTCTGAACTTCACTCTTTCGTGGTGCCGGGAAAAGTGGTTGTCTGTCAATCCGTCGAAGACAATCCTGGTACCATTCACGAGAAGGAGGAAAACTTAACCTGTCTATGCCGGTCGTTGGGGGTGTAACGGTTGGCTTCTCTAGCAGTGTTAAGTATCTTGGAGTGAGTCTCGATAGCTCCCTTACCTGGAACGAACATCTTGACCACGTCTCCAAGAAGGCCACCAGGGCATATTATGCCTGCCAGAGGCTTTTCGGGAGAACATGGGCCTAAGGCCACAAATGGTCTACTGGTCATTCAATACTAGTGTTAAACCGATGATCACCTATGCTGCCCTTGCATGATCGCCAAAAGTTGAACAGAGTAAGGCAAGGGATGCTTTTAAGAGAATCTACCGTCTTGCGTGTGTTGGCATTACAGGGGCCGGCGGAAGTTGCTCGACGGATGCCTTGGGGGTTATTCTGGGGATATCGCCATTGCATATTTCTGTAATGGAGGTTGCCAGTATGGTTAGTGAATTCGGTGGCATGAGGGGGCGACCTAAGGGGTCACATGAGGATCGCGCGAATCTTAATAGATGACCCGATTTCTAAGGTTGCGGACAAAGTGTCACCGGAGCGGATCTTTGATAGATATTTTGATGTGTTATTGTTTGACAGAGACATGTGGACCAATCAATCCTGGGAACCGGAAGATGGTTCTCAGGTCTGGTTCACTGATGGCTCTAAGCAGTCGAATGGGAACACGCGTGCGGGTGTCTTTGGATCAGGCTTCCAGCGTGCTTTACATATGGGAAAATATCCGTCCATTTTTCAGGCGGAGATTTGGGCCATCTGTGTCTGTGCAGGGGAATGCCTGCGAAGGGGAACTCGCAGATCTCGCATCTACATTCTTTCTGACAGTCAGGCTGCACTGAGGCTTAATGGCTTATAAGGTGTCGTCCGGGTTAGTCATGGAATGCATTCAGACTCTCAATAGGCTCGGTAGGGGCAAGTCTCTAACCTTGGGGTGGATTCCTGGTCATGAAGGGCATGAGGGCAACGAGAGGACAGTTTGTCTTGCCAACCGCGGGGCCCGAAAGCCGTTTATTGGTCCTGAACCATTCTGTGGAATACCTGCGGGGTATGTTAGGGAAAGGCTCAGAGCATGGAGAGAGTCTGAATTCTCTGGTTACTGGGAAAACTCTCCTGGTCAGCGCCAGGCTAAAAGATTGATCTATTTTTCCAGTAGGGGGTCGAGGCGACTCTTGTCGCTTGAAAGGGGGGGGGGGGGGTTTGAGGACCCTGGCGTCGTACATAACTGGACACTGTAATCTCAGATACCATCTGCACAAGAAGGGCCAATCGGACACGAATATGTGTAGGTTTTGCGAGATGATGTCTGAGACCTCGGAGCATGTTCTCTGCGAATGTCCCAGGCTTTGTGGTAGAAGACTTAGGTTACTAGGTGATCGCTTCATTTCGCCTTCCGACATCGCGAACATTTTGCGTAATAGAATAATTGGCTTTATAGGTAGCTTGAATCTGTAGGTAACTTTAGGCAGCACAAAAGACCTACATTGGTGGCGGTGCATAGTGCCTTCTGATCTAATCTAGATATTTTGCTAATTTTTTTATTAAAAACTTAAACGAAACATAATATTTCACTTCCACGGTACACGATACTCAATTATTTATATCACGGGGTCTTCATTATTATTCTCGCATTTGGTGGGTTTTAAGTTTAGTAAACAATCTTTTGGGATGTAATTTTCTAAAGAGAACAAAATTGTTTTTGACTGAATATTATTGGATTATTGCAATGAAATCAAATTTTCCTTGGCTTTAAGTAATTTATTTATTGAAATTTTGCACCGTCTGTGCGTTTAGGGGTGCTTCCACTTCTTTTAATTTTGTTTGAAATTGTGTTCAACTGACATAAAATTTTAAAGCATATTATTTGTTTTTCTTCTAAAAAATATTAAACTAATATCATTGCAATATTTTTTTTGTCTTTCATTACCAAATTATTTTGTAAATTATAAAAAGTAGAAATGTTTTCAAACCATCCGTAATATCGTTTTGACAATATATCTTCAAAATGCTTATTGGGTGGTTAGAAGTTTTTCTTTTAATATTTCCCAGCAAACAAGCCAATACAAAACGGATTCCGCGATCATATAAATCAATATATATATTCAACTGTCTTGGCCTTTACCACCATTACTTCTTTATTGAGTCTTGTCATTTGGAGGTAGCTTGTTCTCCTTTCGGAAGACTAAACAGTTTGTCCAGTTGCTACAGAAAAGTATAGAATGATTTTTTATTAAACTTTTTTTTACACAAATATCTTAAATAAAGCTTACACAATTTTCGGATGTTATTTGTACAATTTCTCTTCCGTCGAAGTCCATTTTAAATTTTTTGAATCTTCTGAGAAATAAAAAATAAATAAATGACATAAAATTATAATTTCTAAATATTGTTTTTAATATCGCTTACATTCCTTCCAGCTCATAAAAAGACGATATATTTAAAATGTTCCTTTGGTTTTTTTTTATTGATGATAAAAAGAAGTTATTGCTTTAATATCTTCTGGGCGATATATATTATAAATATTTGCAAGTATTATTTTAGTTAACAAAAAAATAATAACATAAACTATAACAAAAACAAAAAAGGTTTGTTAAAATATTTCTATTTTAATTGTATTAAATATATATTATAAAATCTTAAAAAGAAGCACTATAAAAAAAGCTAGTAAAATCAGTAAAAACATTTGCTGAGTCAGCAAAATTTTAGGAGGGTGCTTGCAAAAAAAATTGCTAATGTCAGCTACAGTTTTGCTTACACTAAATTGATTTAAATCGAAAATCCTTGCTAAAAGTTAATAAAATTATTGCTGAATATTAGCAAACTGAAAAAAACTCAAAAATTTTATTTGGTGAAAATCTTAAAATTTTTTTGTTATTCTTTTAAAATAATTTACAGTACGTTGAAAAATATAAAAATGTTGATAATACCACATTGAGACACGAATTAATTTAATATCTCAAAATATATAGAAATAATTATACATACAATGTATGTAAAAAATAAATAAAATAAAGTGTTACATACCTGCAATTTCTCACATTCTTGAATAGCTTTGAATAACTTTCCACTTGCTGCTCGTGGTCCACTGGTGACTGTTTTGTTCAATGCTTCATATAAATGACGAAATGGCAGTTCATTGAAATGAAGCAGACATATAAACCAGTGAATTGGTCTGTTTAACTGTTTCTCAAATAATCGTAAAACACCATTTTCTGTTCCAGTATTTGCTGGCGCACCATCACGGCATATGCCAATTAATTGATCAACTGTTAATGTCTTATTGTTGAAAAATTCATTCAGTTTTCTGTGTTTGGTTTTTTCATCTTCTGGACTACCCAAATTTACATATCCAAGTAACTCATTATAGGGCTCTTTCAGAACAACTAAATGCGGTTCTTTTACCATAGTGGTATGAAATTTGTCATTAATTTTCTCTGTAGTTAATGAGTCATCTTTTCTACCATCGAAAGAGAATGCAGTTATGGAAGAATTTGTTTGTCGTGTACGAAGCACTGCATCTCTAGATTTAACTTTTTCTCTAGCCACTTTTGATTTATCCATAATAACAATATTACCAAGAACATCTCTAAAATTTATATCTTCGAATAAAGCTGTTGCTAACCATGAAGCGACTCTATCTGAAACACCGAATCTATCACATATCATAGCAAAATTTAAGGCATCATATCTTTGGATATAATGACCTCGTCTCATTTGAACAGTTGCTTCTCGAACTTCTGTTGTTGCTTCATTTTCATCTTCATCCATGTGTGATTCAGGCATATTCAGGTATTGTGAATTTTCTATCATAATGCTGGTCCATCATAAATTCTTTTAGATGTTCTGGAATCAATCCACAGGAGCATGCTGTTGTTTTTAATTTGCAATAACATTTGCCAATATAAAATAATTCGTTTATTGAATCAACAAATGCTTTAAAGTCATCTCTTTTGTTTCTATGTTGTACATGTTTCTGGTATTTATCACAAACCATTTAATTTTTTGAAAACACTCTTTCTATTAATGATTTCAATATTTAATTTACACCAAATTTGGATCAATTTATCTGTTATGTTAGGAGTAAAAGTTTTATACGAGAACATTTTGTTTTCAAATTTAGCACGATCACTTAAAAAAAAAATAATAAGTTTAATATAAAATTTCATAATTAAATATATAATTATTTAATAAATAAAAATTTAATGTACCTCTAATTTTATATAAATAAAAAATACCTACCAATATGGGTAAGAAACTAATAAAGTATAAAATAATAAATAAACTCCTGCTTGTAAACGTTCAGGTTGATATCCTCACCCTAAAATTAAAAATAAAGTTGGAATTAAACTACTTTCAAAAAATAAATAAAAACATAAATAAACTTATTCTACTAAAAGTTAATACTATACATTCCCTTTCAGGAATGTGCTGATAGATCTATTTCGGGAATTTTCTAGGTTCCCATCATCAGAACACGTTTTTAAAGCGGTAAAAATCCTATGCCAAACATCAAACATTCATAAAAACTAGTTTACTCACTACATGAGAACTAATATATATTATATGAGCTCGAAGTAAAAAAGGTTATCACCATTGATCAAAAAATAAATTGAAAACTTGTTTGTGTGTATGTCTACCTTTGGTAAATATTCAATACACGTTTTTGTTTCTTTTCCTTTTATATGCACATTTGTTAAAAACAAAATGTACAGGGGAAGTAGTAAACAAGACCATACTTTGTCTTTTTTACAAGTTTAATATAATTTTTATTAAAAATAAAAATTATGTTTTTCGACCTTTAATTTTGCAATGAAAATGAAAATTATTCAAGTTCGAGGCCATACATGTTTGGCATAGGATTGTTACCGCTTTCAAAACGTGTTCTGATGATGGGAACCTAGAAAATTCCCGAAATGGATCTATCAACACGTTCCTGAAAGGGTCAAAGAATAAATTTGAAAACAAAAACTCTATAGATTATTTGTTAGGGACAATATCCTAATAAAGAAATATAGAGTATGGCCTCGAACTTGAATAATTTTCATTTTCAAAAAAATAATATTTTAAAATGTCACATGTAGTAGGCAAACTAAGATCATTTAAATCACTTGATAAACCAAAAACAACAATATCTTGCTGAGGCATCTTAGTCAATCTAGAGTCAAAACTTGTTGATGTTGTTGCTTCCATTTACGAAGACAACGCAGACGATGTTGATGGTTCTTGATTATCCACAATAACTTTGATATTATCACTGCACTCTTTGATTGTGTCACACTAAATTTAAAAATAAAAAAAATATTGGTATTGTGATAACCGAGTTTTTATTTAAGTATTTTGGCAAACTGCGTGCGCATTGCACGATGAACGATTAAGGAAGAAGGAAAAGCAAGCTTGGTAACGTTTAGTGTTGGTAAACGTCATTATTTTGTAACGTCATTATTCAGTGTTACAAAGTTGTTCAATTGAACAATGCTGCCATTGACGACTTATTCTACAGGTATCAATACAGATTCTGAAAGGTGATAAAAATACCTTTCAAAGAAGCCTAGATTGTGAAATCTACTATAATTCTATCCGATTTTATGACTAATTTAATTAAATTATTCTATGTATATATGGAAAAATATCTATTTTGAAATTTTTGGGGGCTCCAAATCCGACTTAGAGCTATGGTCTCTTGAGCAAAATTTCTCAGAATCACCTATAGATTACGTTTTTGCTATACGCTTCATCAAAAAATATCGTTCCATACACTTTGACCCGCCCTAACATACATATATAACATAAACAAATTATCTTTCCACTACTGACATAAATAGTTGTCTAAGTGATGGCATCTATCTAGATACGAAACAAAAAGAAATAACAAAATATTAAATACACAACCCTTTTTGCGATAAGAAAAAGTAAATATACAAAATTACATTAGATGTGTGACCTGAACGTATATTTGTTTGCAATTTGACCACACTATATTAATAGTCACTATAATCATTTAGTTTACAAATACACATTTAATCTTTATGAAATGTAAATACTTTATATTGTCTTTAATTTAATTAATAGACAATTACTTTTACAATTACAATAACAATTACAATTACACAGAAAAATTTAATTAAAACTTAAACACAAACTGTAGGTTCTTCAAACCTTTTTTATCAATAAAAATATTTTCTAGTTTATAAGCCAAAAAATGAAGATTATTCTCATTTTCTAAATTTATTAACCTTTTCGGGAAAAGCTCCCATTAAGGACTTTAAGTACTTTCTGTAACCTTCACGGAGGAGGTTTTCCATCTCTGCTTAAAATCGTATATGCCATTTTGCACCCTTTTTGTGGCTTTTAATTATATTTTAGCAAGAGGCCAATATCTTTCAACTGGTCTTAGCTTCGGGCAGTTTGGGGGATTTGCCTCCCTTGATACAAAAACAATCTTATTTGCTTCATAACTTAGTAATTTGCTTGCAAACGCGGAGCTCAGCTTGCTCACAGATTTCTCATCTCCAAATTTTCGGCCAATATGCGATGTATAGCACTTTTTGAAATGCATATCATTTCAGATAGCTCGCGCGCCTTTGTCGATTATCTAATACCATTTTTTGGATTTTCTTAACCGTTTATGGAGTTGACACCTCAAGTGTTCGTTTACGCAGCTTGTACGGCCTCATTTAAACTCGGCGACCCAATATTTTTTATAGTCGTAAACGAAGGAGCAGACTCCACCAGAGTAGACTGAGATCTGTCAAATCAAAGTATTGAATTACATAACGGTAACCAATTTTATCCATGTTTACAAATTCATTGAGATAGTTAATTTTTGATGGCCCAAAAAAACACTAAACAACGTGGCGCCTAGAAACTTGAAACATATATTTATAAGGTTGCCACTTTTCACCAAATTCATTTTTTTCAAACTACTGCCGCCACATATACGACAGGTAGGCTAATTTTGGGACCGCCCTAGATAATATAGATTTTAATTTCCTTTCCTTTTTGTTTTATTTTATTGTCTTTGGGTTTTATTTTATTGGGAGTTTTTTAATTTTTCTCTTTGGGGATTATTTCATTGGGGATAATTTCCTAATACCTAAACTTTTATATATTTCTTGCTTATTGGGTAATATAATATTTATAGGTACCAAAAAGTATTTTTAATTTATTATAAATTTGTTTTTGAATATTTTTTTTGTATTTCTTTAAGTTTTCAAAATTTATAAATGTCAATATTTTTATTACTATTATAAGAGAGTATATTTACGACATTTGTACTTAAGTTTGAATTAACCATAACAATTATAAATTTAAGCACAAAAACACATAAACACATAATGACTATTTTTATGTTGTTTTTGTATTATTGTATATGAAAGAATCTAGAAAATAATTTAACGAATTTTGTGTTTATATTTGCTCACTTTAATTGATTTTACACACAAATTTACCCACTTTGTAGCAGTAAATTTTTCAAACATTTTTTAGAGAGAATATTTTGAACAGATTTTAAATATTTTAGCATTTAGCACTTTGTGCGACACAGAAACTTGCATTTAGCAAAACGCAACCAAAAATTTCATCTGCATAAAAAATTAACTTTTTAAACAGATATGCCTAAGTAATGTCATTTGCGTATGAGTGCAATAAAAATTAATAAATTTTAAAGAAACTTGGCCAATTTTTATGTGATGTATCATGGAACTAATGGTATATAATACAGTATATAAAAAGTCACTACTTTATATATTTGTTACATGTAGCTATATATATTGGATATAAAGTTCGAAAACAACATTTTGTTTCGACGAATTAAAGTAGATTCACTATACTGTAGCGAAGAGTACTCCCAGTGTTGTAAGTCAGCTTTTCTTTTAACAAAAATTACAGAACTTATTCGATATTATGTTTTCATACGCACAAAAAATGGTTGCCAAGTAACTAGGAGCATTTCAACTAATAAAGCTTTTTCGCATAAATTATTCAATAATTAAGTAGAAACAAGTAAAAACTTGGTGAAATGTTACTAGTTTTCGCATAACTTGTGTAAATAAACGTTATTAGTTGAAACGCTCCTAACTTTTTTGTTTGTAGGTAAAATTTTTATGTTTTCACATTAAGCTCTCTTTTGACATCTACTACGGCTGATCACCACAGTATTGGTTGCGTATGAGTGCTATTATTTCTAAAGTTGTCTTCTTATCACTCATACGCAGTGTAGGCCATGTTAAAGATGTAAAAATTGTTTACTAGGGCATTCAAATTACTCGGGTTTGGTTTTGTTCGAGTAAACTAGTACCTCGATTTTGAGGTTTTTAACTTACTCGATTAATCGAGTAAGATTTAAAAATTACTCGAGCAGCTCGAATAAATTTAACAATACATATCAATAACACAGCAAAAAATACAAAATGTATTTTATAAAAACTAAAAATATACGTTAGGTAGTTAATTTAAACCTAAAAATTAGTTCTTTGGTAATATACAATTGAGGTGTTTTACTTTTATTCTTTCAATTGTATAAAATTTGACTTTAAGCATGTTATGCAAATATCTAAAATAATATGGCAAAGTCTAAGAGGAATAAAAAGAAAAATTATATTACTTTTTCGCCGTGGCACAGTGGGTTCGATGGTACCCAAAGTGGCGATTAATTCATAGAATATTTTTTTTAAAATAGTTTTAAAATATTATATTTTTTTATTGACGAGTTATTATAAGCACATAAAAACACAGCATTTTAGAACAATAAAGTTAAAAAAAAATTTTTTAACCCGTTAAGCGCATTATTGTTTTTTTTTTTTTTGAAAAAAAGACCTTAATTCACAATTTACGCTGTAACTTTGAAATGAAAAGCGGTAAATAATGAATAAACTTTGAAATTAAAGCATACTTAATGTGATATTAAAAAATTCAATGAATAAATTTATTATATGCATTTATATTAGTATAAATTTAATTTAAAATCCAATTTTTGTTTTTCACAAAATCTCTTAAATGTACAAATTTATTTCAAAAAAGTCACAAAAGAGAATATTATAATTTTTTACTAATGAATAATCATAAATACATAAAAACACAGCTTTAAAAAAAAATCGAAGAAAATTTTTTTTTAACCTGTTAGGCGTTTTTTGTTTTTCGATAATGAAAAGTGGGCTCTGCAAATAAGGGTTTCGTATCCAAATATGCCTTTAAATTATGGCATATTATGATCCAACCGGATTGTGGATTGCATTGATTATAGACGCAAGTAATGATGACAAACGAATTTAAGAATATGTGTATTTTTCCTAAAGAAGTATTTTAATTCAAATTCAGCACTCAATATTTATAAGTGTTTGTGGTGTAATGGGTATAGCGACAGCCAAATTATACTAGTTTCCGAGTTCAAGTTACGAAAAAGACAAACACAAAAAGTTTTTTTAATTTTAATAAATGTTGTGGAACGTCATATTTTTGTGGAATATAATATTGAATGAGACAAGCGAATATTTAGCATTTACGACTTAAACTATTAAATAATAATATGATAGTTTTCGTAACCGGCAGAATTCGACTGGCAACAAATTCGGTGGCTATCACTGCGACGATTTTCTAGGTGATGGTACTAAATACATACCACAAAAAGTACAATATACCAAAAAACAATATTTTTTTCCTGAGGTATATATGCTAGAAACACACTATAGGCCTTTCACCACCGACTTTTTTTGGTGAATATATTTCTATTTTAACTTCAGATTCTTGTTAGGGGGCAATTAAATAAGAAAGAAAAATGTTTACATGTATGGCCCCTCCCCCTTTTACCCACCAAAAAAAGGGGTCCAATATCGAATTTTTTAAACTTTTTAGACCATTTTCACCACTGAAATATTCGCATAACCAAAAATACTTTTATTTATTTCGTTTTGGTCATAAAATGAATCTTCGCTCCCAGCTTTTTTTGCATAAATTGCGACTATATTTCCCTGATCAAGAGTTTGTACACATAATGATTTTTTCTCAGTAAACATACTGAGAGAATTATCCATCATGATAATTATAAAACAATTTCATGGAAATTTTTTCGAATATTCAATGAAGAATTCCATTATATCCAAGAAATTTTATTACAATTAAGACATTTTTCGTTAACTTTTTTTCATAAAATTTCATAGTTTCTTAAAAAATATTGGCTTAGTTAAAATGCATTTTTCAAGACATTTATGAAGAGTTTTATTAATTCAAAGAACTTTTTCATATTAAAATAACAATTTGAACTGTTTCATAAATTCCATGAATGTTTCATTGTACGAATGGCTCATTAGTTTCATAAAGATTTTCATTAATTCTATAAACATTTCATAAACGTTGTCCTTAGTGAAACCTGTTTCATAGATTCTATGAAAAGTTCTAATGGACGAGTTCCAGTGACAATTTTCATTAAAGCAATGAAGAAATTCATTACTGAAGTGAAGATAATTCTCCCAATGAGCATATTTAAACAAAAATATAAAGTTTTATTGCATTATCAATGTTTACACTGTAGTGTACAAGGGTAGTGAAAGGGTTAAGATTTTATTATATAAAGAGTGTTTTTTATACAGGTATATAACTTTAAGTTGGCAACACTTATTAAACTCGAGGCCATTTTGTTAGCTGTCGAGTGATTAATGTTTAGTTTTGTTTGGCATTTCAACAAGAATAGACTGACGCCTGAACAACGATTCCGAATTGTGCAAATTTATTTTGAAAATCATGGATCTGTTCGAAATACGTATGGCGCACCACGTCCATTTTACGGTCAACATAACAACAACATGATGATAATCCTCAAGTGTATGTTGAGACACCGTTACATCCAGACAAACTGACTGTTTGGTGTGCTCTATGGGCTGGTGGAATCACTCGTCTGTACTTCTTTAAAAACGATTATGGTCAGAACGTTACGGTCAATGGTGACCGCTATAGAGCAATGATTACTGACTTTTTCGTTCATCAATTGTACAACCATGATGTGCAGAAGCTGTGGTATCAACAAGACAGCACAACATGTCACCCAGCTCGTGCCACATATTAAAGGAAACGTTTGGTAACCGCATAGTTTCACGTTTCGGAGCCGTGAATTGACCTCCAAGAGCGTGCGATTTAACGCCACTTAACTATTTTCTCTGGGGATATGTGAAGTCGCTAATCTACGCCGATAATTATGCTGAAAATCATAAAACATATTTTTGTGATTCTTTTAAAAATAATTTACTATAATAACGAAATATAAAAAAGGTTCATACTCCCACATTGACGACATGAATAAATTTAATATCTGAAAATATATAGAAATAAATATATATAACATAACAAAAATTTTCTTTCAATTACTTACATCAACGGTTGTCTAAATGATGCTATCGTTTAAATGAAGATAATTATAGAAACGAAACGAAACGAAAAAATAAACAAAAACAAACCAAACGAAAAATAACCCTTTTTTTGCAATAAGAAAAAGGAACCATAAAAATCTACCTAAGATGTGTGTCTTTGTCTTTCGCTTTACTCTGTCTACATTTCTGTATATGTTTGTTTGCAATTTGACCACACTATTATTAATCTATAAATAAATATTTTATTTTGTCTTTTATTTAATTAATAGACAATTATTTTCACAAGCCGGTGACAATGCAAAATTTAAGTTGTTTTAATCCTCAATTTTGTTTTTATGTATGAAAAAGAGATACAAAAACTTCCATTGTTGATTTCTTTCTATGTCTTATTAGAGTTGTACTTTTTAGTATCATTTTCCTCTTCTCTACTACATCTTGACATGCCGCGACATCTACTTCATTCTGCGTATATCTTTCAATCTGGTTGCCGTCCACACTATTAATGTGCTTATCAGCACAATTTTTTTTTAGCAAAATTAATTAGTAAAACATTAGTATATTAGTAAAGCATAAGTATAAAACAGTTAAGTGCTGAATAAGTATAATAAAAATTTTAGCTGAAAACACGATTTTAGCAAAAAAATTTTGCTAAAAAATAGTATACCTGATTTACAAGACGTTTTACTAACTTTTCTACTAACTTATTTTTTTGAGTGTAGCAATATCTTCTTTTTATCTTCCAGAAGATATATCGACGAAATTTGCGACACCTTTTAACATCTTATAGATGATAGCAAAGCAATATCGCAGAATTGTCTTCCAGAAGAATTGCTTTTGTATTCCTGTGAAGTATTTTTTTTTTTTCCGGCAATACCATAAGGGAATTGTAATTGTATTTCCATGTTTGCTGGGTAAATTTCAAAATAGTTTCAACACTTGAAAAAAAAAAATCACCTCGAGAAATGTCATAGTTTTTGACAAATTCCTGTAAAATAAAAACGTCATTAAAAAGTAAATAAAAAAAATTACACTTAATGTTTAATAAATACATATAAATTTAAAAGTTTTAGCAAAAATATAAATAAACTAAAGTGCAATGTTTCACGTGTATTTATATCACGATAAAATTTTTAAAATTATCTTTATTTTAACAAAATAAAAAAATAATTTATTTTTTGTTTTGTATTTTTGACAATTGTCACATAAGTATCCTGAAGTTGAATTCACACAGAGAGTATTTTTTTTTTCAAATGACAGAAAATGAGTTAGGATACTATATTATACTATGGGATAGGGTTAGGTAGACTAAAGGCAGAATTAGTTTGTACGTTCTGTTCTGTTACGAATCAGCTGTTTTGTTTCTGTTCAATTGAAAGTCTGTATGTGTGGTTAGTTTTCACTTTTCCGTTCTGTTCTGTTGCGGACAAATCTATTGAAAATAGAATTCAACGTTAAGTGACAGCCTAAAGTGCGTACGTATTGGTTTGTTGTGAAATCTTTTTCTCAAAATTTGAATCAGGGATGATAAAGTTGGTACTATAGTACTTTTTATGGTACTATGTGAACCTCAGATGTACCATGATACTCCTATGACTCATTTAGTACGATTTACAAATTTTTCTATGTATGAATTTCTTGGTCCCTTTCAAATTCAATAATTATTAATTCGATTTGCAGTCCCATATGAACAATGAATTAATTCGGAACCAAACGCTGTGAATTCAATCACATGCTTTCACTGAGTGCGACTGATTACAGATGATTATATTATAATTTTATTAATCGATTATAACCAATTATTGAATTCAATCACTAAGGGTTTTAATTATTATTAACTAATTTTGATTTTCAAAAAAGTAAATAATAAAAATCTTATAAAAATGTGAAATTGAATTTGTTTGCTACCAATCACAAGGATTGAATTCGCAAAAAACTGTGAGAAATGTAATTAAATACAGCAAGATATTAATAGCACATTCAAAAAATATTAAAACTTTGCTGAATTTAAGAAAAATTCTCAAAATTTTAAAAATTTTTTAAATCAATATCGGCTAATTTTCTTAGTACGCACTGCTCGTTTTTACATAGCTTTATGTACATTTTTCCGAAAAGTTTGGTATTGAAAATGAGCAAAATCGGTCCAGCGGTCCAAAAGTAACGAGTGACAATGTTAAAGTACCTCTAAATTTTCCATACAAATTGGTTTATAATGGACTGTATATTATTAGAATTCATTGTAGTGTCTGGTGTATAAAATATAACGTCATATTTTCCACCAGACGCTAAGAGGTGTATAATATTTAAAATTCACCGCAAATTCTTTTTTCTCCACAAAAACTTTTTTTTCGCCTCAAAAATAGTTTTGTTACCTCAAAAATGTTTTTCACGACACAATTTATTTTTTTACATCCAAAAAGTTTTTCACCTCAGAATTTTGTTTTCACCTCTTAACATATTTTTTTTAATATATTTTTGTTGTTTCATTTGTAATTGTTCATTTTGGAGGGTACAAAGATTTGTTTGTTAATTTATATTTAAATTATTTTTTATACTTGTGATGCCGAAAAAGTACTATTATATGCAGGTTGGTACTATTTTAAAATCGCATTTATCATCCCTGATTTGAATGTTTTTTGTTTGAGTTTATTTTACTTTTTAAAACAGCTGATTCCTCTCACAGAAAAAGTAATTACAAAATATTACCTACAGAACGACACAGAACGGCAACAGAAAGTAACAACTAATGAGGCCTTAAACCTAAAAACTATGACACTCGGTGCTGCAAACCCAATATATTAAAAATCGTAGAATTTTGTGGTAGAAATCGTCAAAATCATCATTTTAATAAAAAGTGCAAAGTTTTTTCAACACTTCGTTTTATATATTTGTTTGGAACTATTTCACCATTTCCCTTTATTATTAGCTAATATACAAGGAAAAGATTTTTGGGGAGGAAAGTTGGAGTATTTTTAATTAACTTTTTTATATATTTTACATTTTTGTATTAAAAATTTTAATTTCTATTTTCCTTCCCCCTGGGTCCGCGCATGTATACAAACTTCTCCGAGTCTGAAGAACACAACTTCAAATACTTATTACGTGGGATAGAATTTTTAAATCACCGACTTATTTTAAAATCTGCAGAATTTCATGGCGAAATATTAATTTTTAAATTTTATTGCAATAGTTTTTTGTTTACAAATGGCATTCACGATAAATGTTAATTAAGCATGAATTAAAAATGTTTAAGATCACTCTTTTATCAGTGATTTTGTAGCTAAAATCATTAAAACCATTACACAAACAATTATTCTTAAAATATATAAAATTCCCATATTTTTTCGTTATTTTTTAATTAAAATTATAATTACAAATGCTTTTTCACATATTTTTTTAAAAGATTTTTTTTAAAACTTATAACTGCTTGTAAGAGTGTTATCTATTATTGTGTAAAATTTAAGAGATTACTTAATTGATTAAAGCGAAAAATTGTGTAATAATATGTTGTTAGTGTTTCATAACTATAATTACATAAAACGGAAAACAAAGAAGAATAGAAAATAAAGAAATTTAAACAATTTGCAATAAAATTCGGCGTGGTTCATATCTAAGTGATTTTGAAAAAGGTAAAATTTTAGCGTATTTAAACTGTTTCTTAAGTCTTCGGGAATTTGTTAGAAAAATAAACTGTTTACATGTGGTTGTCACAAATTTTACAAATACTTATTTTGAAATTAGTGAAATGGTTGAAATAGAGTTGACACTTTTTAGTGTGCGCACACTGAACAATTTCTGAGTTCAGTTGTAAAGAATGGATGAAATAAATCATCCATTCTTTAAATTATGCAACGAAAAAGAAATCAAAATGCAAAAGATAAAGATCAAAAATATTTCAATTACATTAAGAAAACGGTACAATAAATATTCTTGAAAAAATAGTGGAAGTGAGCCGCAGATGCACAAAGATTATTTTAAAAAGAATGCCCAAAGTATGCATTTGCACTATTTAGGATTTAAAACTGACTAAAAATCAGAACACAGAATTGACAAAGCGAACCAATGAAAAAAATTGTGGAACATTTCCAGCATTTCGAGTTTAAGTTTTTGTCAAAAAAAAGTTCTTATCTTCAAGTTCAGCAGAAATTAAATTGCAGGATCTTCTTGAACACACCGCTGCTTTAATTTCTAAATGCGGATGTGCTCGATCCCCTTTTCGGAAACAGCACAAGCAATGTAATTCAGAAAATTCCTAAAATGCTAGTTTATTCATGGTATATGTCGTTCCATTACGTTTAACAAAAACTTATATTGGTTTAGAGCTACCGAAATGGATGTATGGAGCAATTAATTGCAGACCAATAAAGTTTGCTTACAAAAATGAAAATAAGAATGTCATAACTTAAGAAGTTAGAAAAATGAAAGATCAAATTAAAGAACTTCAACCAGTAATATTTGCATTTGATGACCAATGCATCGGAATTAATTTTAAAATGTTCCTTACAATGATCCAAGGAAAAGTTGCACAGCTTTAACCGAAACAAAGTCTTCGTCAAGCTGCTCCATATACCAAAAGACATAAAGTGAACTAAGCCAACCACCATCACAAGCCGATTGTTTCAATGAAGCATTCGAATTTGGAATGTCCCCTCTTCATGACTGCATTCGTTGTATGGAGCATATTCTTAAATTGGGTTCTGCTTACAAAATCAAGAAAAATATCACCAGCTTGGCTTTACAATTGGCCAGTCAAAACAAGGAGAAGGAAATTCAAATGATGGAAACACTGCAAGTAGATTTTTTTCCGACCCAGCATTTATCACAGGAGTACATTATGAATTAATAAATTTTGTGCCATGGGGAACAAATAACACAGGTCAACAGCAAAAAAGGCTTGACTAACCACTATATAGATTTGATGCATCATGGCTGCCTAAGTACAAAAATGGTAAAATTTTTCAATTCTATGGATAATTTTTTTTTAAAAAAATTTTTTTTTAAATTGACAATATTTTGAGCCATTTCTCCACTTATGTTGTCATAACTCAAAAACAACTAGTCCGATTTTGTCAAATTAAATTTACAAAAATTAAGGTTTACAATATCTTTAAAGAACTGTACAAATTTTTTTAATGCGATCAATAGTTTCAAAGTTATGAAACAAATTGTTAGCAAAAAAAAAAAAAATGCTAAAAAAAAAAAAAATTGAAAAACAAAAATCTGGAAAAAATCGAAAACTGCAAAAAATATTACTTTTTATTTTTTTGTAGTAAAGCTACATATCATGCGAATTAAACTAGATATGGATCATAAAATCGATGCATGCTTTACATTTTTTATTTACAATTAATTGAAGGTATCGCATATTTACAAGCACTGTAGAAAATTGTACCTACATAATGAAATGCAGAACATAAAAACTCAGGTGCATTTTACGACACGCATTTTGGCAAAACCCCTTTGGGAAAAACCTCTATGACATTTTTTATGATTCTAATAATTAAAAAAAATAAGTAATAAACAAAAGATTGTTTAATTTTTACGATTGCGGTAGGATAGTAATAAAACGCTCATAAATGTGCGTGTACGCTGAAGTGCTCTTATTTTCCGTTAGCTACCTGTAACGGATAATTTTTTTTTTTCATAAAAGTCCTTAATGTTTTTTAGGATTCTTGGGAATAATAAAAAATTTGCAGCACACACAAACTGTATCCACACAAAGGGTTATCCCAAATTATAGTATCAGTATTTATAAGATCTCCTTGACCCTTTTTATTTCATTCAAGAAGTGTTTGCGATAACGCAAACATCATTTAATACCTACACAAAAATTAGAGTCATACAGCTTAGAAGTTAAAAACTATTTTCAAATATTAATAAAAATGAGCCAGAAAGCCAGAACATTTTCATGTAAAAACGATCCAGATTTATTTTGTTATGTGTGCGGCCAATATATCACCGGGAAAAAACGGAAGTGGTTCTTAACTTCATTGCAAAAGTCATATCAAGATTGCTATAATATCTATCCGCACAATTTGAACCAGCATTGGACACCGAGTACTATATGCATTCCATGTCGATTGAATTTATCTATGAAGTCTTCTAACGTAAAGTAAGTATAAATTAATAGATTTGGAATATTTTATAATTACAATATTTCTTAATTAAAATTTGAATTCTTCATATTCCTGATTTCAATTTTTTTTTTTCATTTTACAGACGACACTTGGAAATTTTGAAGCCTATGCTATGGAGAGAAACAGCGAACCACGCATCCGAGTGTTATTTTTGTTTTAAGTACAAAAAGGATATTTAATGGCCCACAAATTCGCAAATTGGTGAACGATACTGAATTTGGCAGTTCAATGTCAGAAATTGAGAAGAATGCATGGGATTCGTTTGTATGGGTTATTCAAAATTTCTTAGGAAATAACAAGGGTGATGATTACGTTGCGCACGTTGAAGAGATGTTAACTCACTTCCAGAATCTTGGATGCAACATGAGCATCAAATTACACTACCTGCACAGTCACTTAGATCGTTTTCCTGAAAATCTAGGAGACTTGAGTGAAGAACAGGGCGAACGATTCCACCAAGATATCCGGACAATGGAGGAACGATACCAGGGTCGCTGGGATGCACACATGATGGCTGAATTTTTGCTGGAGTATTCAGAGTAACACTTCGTTATTCAACAATAGTAGAAAATCGACTAAAAGAAAATTTCAGAGTTTGTAGTTTATAATACATATTTATTTATTTATTTTCTTGTTTTATTTATTATAATAAATGTGAATAATAAAATATAAATTTTCTACTATTTAATTATTTATTTATTTACATTTAAGCTCATCCAACTCAAATGTCTTTCCGAAGAATAGAATCAGTATATTCTAGGTAGGGTTTTGCCAAAAAATACACGAATGTTACTATGTAATGCATTTTTGATGTGAAAATTTGTACATAGCATGGGGAAAATGTTTTCAAAATTCAATCAATCGAAAGAAGAACATTAACTACTCAATTTTATGTATATCAGACAAAAAACTAAAATTTGGTGAAAATGAGCGAATTCACTTAATTGTGAATAAATTCGAAAAAAATCAATCGATTTTTATGATCGATATCTCATTTTGTTCCTATTACATGTGGCTTTGCGATAAAGCAATAAATCTGAACGATTTTTGCCCTTTTCGATTTTTTATGATTTTTTTTAACCAAAAAAATTTGCTATTTTCACGTAAAAAAATATTTTTTCCCTCAATTTTTTATTATAACTCCAAAACTACTGAGCCGATTGAAACGCAATATATTAACGGATTAAAGGCTATGTAAATTTCAGTTTTTCTAAATTTATTTGAATAATATCGGACTAATTTTTTTTAGTTATCATTAATTATGTGGAGACACGTCTAAAAAAATTTATAATTTTAATTAAAAATTTTTTAAAAAAAAACCTCTCCATAGAATTTCAAAATTGAACCATATTTGTACTACTGGGACCACAATACATCAAAATTGTATAGTGGTTTTCAAAGCCCCTAAAATTTTTTCAAAATTGTTGCCTTGTGTAATTAAACACAATATGCTACATATTGGAAATCTACTGAAGAAGAGCAAGAAAAAAGGAGCAAAGACTACAGATTCTTTCGCGAGCAGAATACAAGAAAAATATTCAGATGTTGTACTAATGAAGATCTTATCACTATTCTGTTGTGCACATCAGACCCATATATGTCCAGTATTCGACAAAAATGGAAATCAACCTCAATCGAATTAGATGAAAAAGCTAAAGAACTGTTTTAAAATGAAAGCTATTTAGAAGAAATTTTTACTTAATTGTTTAATTTATAGTAGTTTATAGATTATATTCTGTTTGGATATTGCTTCAAAATATCCTTTTTCAGTTTTATCCATAGAACAACTCGCCTTGATCCAAAAAAGCCATCCTTTGGCCGCTGTGAATAGTGGGACTAAAAAATTACGTGGGCCAAATGTTAACATTTTTCTGACAAGATTTAGCTTTGAGAATAATAAATAAGTATCAGTTGTAAAATACAACAGAAAAAATAAGAAATTATAAAAAAATGCCTATTTGACATGTTTAAAACATTAAACTTTCACACTGAAACTCAACAAAAAATGGAAATGCATTGTTAACTCCCTATAACTTTTGAACCCACTGTTTTAACGCGCAAATTTAAGACTAAAGTCCCATTATCAAGCAAAAAAATTGCATAAAAAATACCAATCCAGTGAAAAGTTATGTAATTTTGACCGCCTTCTCGTGAAATTACCCAATCAAATAATCAACGGTGCCAGCAACACAATGAAGAGTCTCAATCGGACAATCGTTTAATGTATGTTAAATGTGTCTAAATCAACCATAAGTTGGCTCTTAAAAGCTTCCCTGAGTATTACTCGCCATAGGTGATTTCTGTAATAAGGTTTTTACCCCGCCACAAAACTGATCGACTTGAATTCGCTAAAAGGAATTTACAAAAGTATTGCAGAAAGGTAAGTTAATAAACACTGTTTCTGAGAGGACTGTTTAAACATTAATTTCTTATAAATGTGACTTTTTCTGATTGTGAAAAAGTTGAGTCTTGATGGACCATATGTTTTTAACAGCTATTGGAAAGTCCTACGTAAGGAACGACGTTCTCGAAAAGATGTTTCGGGAATGGTTTTGGGGGCGATTTTTGTTTCGACGGTATGGTTGATTTGGCATTTCCAGGCCCCAGAGTTAATTCCTCTGAATAAAATACAGTATTATAAGAGACATTGCTGAAATTTATTGAAAATAGCAACGAAGAAGAATTAATTTTCCAACAAAACAATGTCTCAGTACATGTAAGTCGTCAGACTATGGAATTGGCTATCATCAAAAAATATAAGAGTATTGGAATGGCCCGCATGTTCTCCGTATCAAAACCTCATTTAGAATATTTGGGGAGTATTAACCCCTCTAGTTTACGCAGAAAACAGTTATTGATGCGTGTAGATCTATAACGGAAAAACTTCTTATAATCTGGTAACCAGTATGTCTGATAGAATTTTCGATTGATTGAAAAAAAGTGGCCTCACGGATTATTAAAATATTATCCTTAAATTTTTGTAAATTCTGATATTTTAAGTTAAGTGTATTTATTAAGCCGGGTCGATTTGTATGGAGGAAAAAATCGCTCAACGTTCAAGGAAAATCGTATTCTAGGGATCAAAATAAGAAACTTTGCCGAAGGAAGCATACCTCTAAAACGAATTCTGATGTTCCGACTTTTGACCAGTAGCGCAAATTTTGAAAAATTCCACTTTGACCCATTTAAAGTGCCCCAATCGAATCTAACACAATTTATACATTCATCTGCTAGAGCGTCTTCCGGAGAAGAAATAGAGACCCTAATCTTGGAAAGATTCCTCCTACATTCTGAAATATCTCTATCCCGAGATTTGTACATTTTTGCTATAAAAACACTGCTAAAAAGGCCCTCTTTCAACTTAAATTTCAACCCCTTAACGGTCACCTAGAATGATGATTTATGCATTAATCTGCTAGCGCGTCTCCCGGAGAAGAAGTAGCTCCAATAATCTTGGAGAGATTCCTCATACTTTCTGAAATATCAAAGTAGGCTTTTTCAAAATTTGACCCTTTGGTTCAAAAGTCGGGACATCAGAATTCGTTTTAGAGGTATGGTTCCTTCGGCAAAGTTTCTTATTTTGATCCCTAGAATACGATTTTCCTTGAACGTTGATCGATTTTTAAATCGACCCGCCCTAGTATTTATAGTAATGAAACACTAATTGATTTTGCTGTTCCTTTTCAAATAGTAAAATAAAAAACAAATTATTTGTTTTTTTTTTTATTAAATTATTTTTTAATTTTTTAATTTCATTTCAATTTATTTGTACAGAATAAATATTTGACAATGTAATTTGGCCTAAGCGCCTTGTGGGCATTATTAAGGCAAAGTTGGCAAAGTAACAAAAAGATTAATTTAAAATGTTCAAAGCGAAAAAATAATAATATAAATTATAATTTCAGTTAGAAATTAGATTTACAGATTTTTTAATTAATTACAAAACAAAAATAAATTAAATGTTTAAAAAAAATGTATGTCAGAAGTGATTCAATTTGTTGAAATGTTAAATGTTGTTTTAGAGAAAGTTTAAACGTTGAAATTCTACGTATAAATTTTAAATCAATAGTGAGGCTGATAAATTTACTGCTACCAGTATAATCAATATGTTGTTGTTTTGTCTTTTCCAATCTACATCTTGATAAAGTAGAATTGATTTGGAACAAATGATATGGTATGGTGACCGATATTATGAATACATTTAAAAAGAAACATTAAAACTTGATACTCAGACAATCCATAAATTGGAAGACTAGTTCTACTTTTATATCCTTATACAATGAAACTGTTGAATAAATTAATGGTAATTTGTATATAATTTTCAAGGTTCTGTTTTGCATACGTTGAAGAGACTGCCGCATATTGTTATTCTTATTATAAGCATAGATAATTGCCAAATAATGTAAATGCGATTGCATTAAAGATTAATATGTCATTAATTTAGCTTTTTCGTTTAATTTATGTTTAAATTTGTGCAAGATTCCAATTGCAGGCATTATTGTCCTTTTTAACTATGTTATGTGTAAGTCCCAAGATAAATTACTTTGTAATGTGATACCGAGGTATTTTACTGAATATATTTCATGAATAGTTTTCCCCTCAACATACACTGAGAAGTTATTGTTATGACTTGATGAATGCGGCCTAAAACGAATCAGTTTAGTTTTTTCCGAGTTCAGTAATACGATTAAGTAGTGCAAACTCAAATAGCAATGGCAGCATCCCTTTCCATATACATTTTTAACACTACATCAAACTTTTAGGGATACAACAAACACCCTCATCAGCATACATATATAGCTGACCCTTTAAGCCAAGGTTTTTTATGTCATTTAGATAAATTGAAAATAGCAATGGACTCAATCCACTACCCTGCTGCGGTACTCCATAATCCACTGAACTACTAAAACTTCTCAACCTATTGATTTAAACTAATAGTATTTTGTTAGAAAATAGTCTTTAAAAAGTAGATGCTTACGTCCTTGATTGCCGTGTAATGTTATAATTTAATTAACCGAATCTGATGGTATACAATGTTCACTACAGCCTCTTCAGTACACACCCTCTTATTAATATTAAATTGTCTAACTTATCAAATTTTGTAAAATTTATGTGTAATTATAGTTGTGCAACGCAGTGTAGTTATTTTTGTTCGATTTGAGATCATTTTAGCACATTTTCTTGATAATTTTGGGGAGATAAAAACCGAAAAATTCGATAAAGATTGTACACTCAAAGAAAGAAAGCTGTAAAAAAAACAGAAAAATCTGCTTAATTCAGCAGAAAAAACTGCTTAATTTAGCAAAAAAAAACTTTTACTTTGGCTCAAAATAGCAAACAAAAACAGTAACATTAACAAAATTGTTGCT
>CM037854.1:159180332-159196673 GCA_021234595.1 Delia radicum
TGAATTGGTACTGCAATTCTTTGCTGTTTGTATTTAGGGGTTGTTTTTTTTATAGAGGTATAAAACTTTGAAATGGAATAAAACAAAGATGATTTTTTTAAATTGACAAAAAATTACTTCATTCGAAATAATCTTCTGTCATATGAGCGTAGCTGTCTTGGCGTAGTCTATTCTGGAGGTCAATTTTCGATGACTTTTTCCAACATTTGTGGCCGTATATGGCAATAACGCGGCGAATTTTGGCCTCCAAGTGGTCAATCGTTTCGGGGCTTATCGGCGTCTGCTAGGCAACTTTCATATATCCCCAGAGAAAATAGTCCGCGGCGTTAAATCGCACGACCTTGGAGGCCAATTCACGGATCTGAAACGTCAAACTATGCGGTTACCATACGTTTCCTTCAATAAATCAATTGTGGCACGAGCCGAGTGACATGTTGCACCGTCTTGTTTGAAACCATAGCTCCTGCACATCATGGTTGCTCAATTGATGAACGAAAATGTCAGTGATCATGGCTAATTAGAGTAAGCGTGGTGCTAAAACGTTCCATAATTAATTGAATTAATTTCTAATGGACGATTATGTTGACCGTAAAATGGATGTAGTGCTCGATACGTATTTCGAACAGAACCAAAATAAATTTGCACAATTTGGAAGCGTTGTCCAGGTGGCAGTCTATTCATGTTGAAATGCCAAACTAAACCCAACTTAAAGTTCTATACCTGTATAAAAATCACCCTTTATAAGTATACGAAATTTGATAAATATATGTAATGACCTCAGTAATTAATGCAACTTTAATTAAGTCCCAAGCAATAACTGTTATTTTAATATTTTAATTTGCTTTAAACTTTTTTTTTTTTTAGCAAAAAGTTATTCATGTCATACAAAAATATTTTGCCTCAAAGTGTCGAAAATTTCGAAATTCCTCATATATATTAAAATGAAGTTGGTAACAACTGTTGCTATAGATTCACAACTTGTCACAAGTTCCAGCTAAAACTTTAGTTCTCAAAAAATATTTGTGACTAGTATTAAAAAAAAAAAATCTTTATTTTTATATCCTTCCAATACGCATTTAATCTCTGTTTGTTAAATCCATTCAACACATCTTTTATTTTTAGACTTCCTTTATTATGTTTTCAAAAAATATATCCATTTATCTCGTATTGTAGCTAACTGTCTAGCATGCCAATATGAATGGCAGTGAATGAAAGTGATTTTTCATGACCCAAGTAAAAAAATTGATACACATCAAATTATATTTGAATTAGATAAGCGGTATCAAGTTTGATCCAAATGGGGGAACATAAAACAGTATCTAAAATACATTAAATTGTATCGATTAGATCGAAATCGATGCAATTAGATATAAAACTTGTACAATATGATGTATATTAGATAAGATTTCATCCAAATTTTGTCCCCATACACATTTTTGGGTATTATTAATAATTTAATATTATTGGATAGAGTGAGAAATAGTTTTTCTTAACAATTGTATAAAATTATATATAACTTCATAACATTTTTAATATGGACGAAATTAAACGGAACCGTAATACGTTTTATTTTGAAAAAAGCATCCGTTGTTTGACATTTTAAAGAGAAAAGTTTTATGAAAAACTAGATTTTTCCAAATTTTTCAGATGAAAAATACACTAACAATATTATGTAGTTTACTGTTTGTAGTTAAAAAAAAAAAAAAGTTTTCAGTTGAGTGGAGTTTTAATTTTTTTTATACATTTGCCGAATTTTTTAGTTTCATTTATTATTTTCAGTTATTTAAAGTTTCATAAAAATTTAACCATAAAACGGAATATTGAAATTTATTTGTTTACGTTAGTTATAATTTGTTTACGTTAGTTATAATAATTTTGGAAGAAATAAAAAACGTACGCTTTCTTCGTTGATTTTAAAGCGGCTTTTGATAAAATCTCACGTCATGCTTTAATTTATAAACTACACAGAATTGGAGTACATCAAAACTGGTAAATTTTATTGAAAATGTTTACAATAATACAAAATGTTCAGTATGGACCGGTAGTGAGATATCAGCTAGTTTTACGACAGAATCAGGAGTGAAGCAGGGCTGTCTGCTTTCCCCACTACTTTTTGCGATTTATCTAAATGATTTATATGAACATCTAGGTGGGGGCATAGTTTTGGATGAATTAAATATACGTGTCCTATTGTATGCTGATGACATAGTCATATTAGCGGACAAGGCTTGTGTCCTACAGCAAATGATCCATAAATTGAAGAATATTGTGTATTGTGGAATATGGAGATTAATATGGCAAGTCAAAAATAATGGTTTTTCGAAAAGGTGGGAAATTATCCCAGGATGAGAAATGGTTCCTAAACAACACTGAAATCGAGGTAGTTTCGGAATATACATATTTGGGAGTAATACTGACCCCAAAAATGATTTTTAAAAAACATGTAGAGGCCAGGTATCTGTCAGCAAAAAACAGGCATTAATATGACATGGAGCAACTTCTTGAGTAGGCCAAACGTATCATTAAAGGCTAAATGGAAGCTTTTTTTAGCTGTTTGCAGATCCATCCAATCTTACGGTGCGCAAGTTTGGGGCTTCTCTTACTTCCAAGAGGTAGATAAACTTCACACTTATTTATAAAAAAAGTACTCCGTCTTCCACCCACTACACCTACATATGCCTTAAAGCTGGAGACAAACGTAGAGAATGGTCACATATTTACACTGGATTTACATTTGCGATATGTGGCGCAAAACTATATTTAATTACCATAGAGAAAGACTGCCAAACATAATATCAAGAAAACTTTTGGAGCAAAACTTTTTTTGGGTAAAGACCTAAACTCGCTTGGTCATGAGTATGGAATAGAATGGTCTCTTCAAAACCTCTCTAAAAACCAGTGGAATGAGAACAAGGAACATTTTTTAAATTTTCTCAACATAAAAAGTTATGTAAGCGCTTTGATACAAAAGAATGAAACAACCAGAGTCTATAAAAGATTGGACCCACAGGTTGGCCAGAACTATGTGAATGAAAGTTACAGCCAGGAGGAAATCAGATGGATTTTTAAAATGCGATGTTCCTTACTGAACTTAAATGCAAATCGATGGCAAACCAATGCATCAAAGCTGTGTGGAATCTGTAATATGATGGAAGATGAAAACGTAATGCATTTCCTAGGACGATGTCCTGCATTTAGGGAATATATGGGTTTTTTATTTTGGTAAAGTTTTGCTAAATGAGGATGAAATTGTAAAAATGCTTAACGGTAACTTGATTAATTTTAAACGTTAGTAAATTTTGTTAAAAGTTGTATAAATTATAGAAATTTTTTAATCAATGAATTTAATTATTAGAATATTTTTCTTGGTTTATATACAATATTAATATAACTGCCGACCAACGACTTAAGTCAAGGTCGATTATATTTTTAAAAAATTTTTAAAATTTCTTTATTTTACTTTTTGTAATTTATTTATGTATTTATTAATGAATTATTATGAAAATAAAGAACTACTACTACTACTACTACTACTACTACTACTAGTTATTATAAAATTAGTTCTTTTTAAAAAATATTCAAAACCTTCAAAACGATTTACAAGCGTAGCTTATTTACAAACAAGTACGTTTTTAAATAAGTTAGCAGGGTTTAATAAAAATAACAAATGAATAGTATTTTTTAAATTTATTTTACATACTTTAAAACATAATTCTTTTTTCTTTTTTTTTCAAATCTTAAATGAATTTAAAATCAACTAATCATAAATTCTAAACAATAATTTCAAATCAAATTTTTCCTTGTAGCAAAATTGCTAATTTAGCGTATTTAAAAACTTTTCTAATCTATACCTTTATAAAATTTAAAATTAAAAGATTGGAAAAATTCAAAACTAAATTTGCAATTTATTTGAATTTAAGAAAATTAAGGTCTCCTATTATAGTTAGCACAAAGTATAGTTTTTGTACTAAAATTTTACTTAAGACATTTATTTCCAAATTTCTTTCTTTAGTAAAATTGTAGTAAAAAAGTCGTACTTGTTGCTAACTTATCACAAAAATAAATTGATAAAAAAAAATATTCAGTTATTTTGTAATTAACTTAGCTAAAACCTATTGCTATTTCTGTTTAAATTACCAACATCATTTAATAAGAAATAATACAAGTCTTTACTTAAGTGAATTACAAAGTAAGACTATACAGTTCAAAAATAAATCCCGTTTTCATATATAATATTCTTAATTTAATTAAAAAATTTAATTTCAAACGGATAATCAATTTGAGTTATAAATTTTCTACTTTCAAATATATAAAGTCAATTTTTTTCGAAAATTTTACAATTTTTAATTTAAAAATTTGAATTTACCCAATTTTTAAAGAAAATCTTTTTTTTTATAAATTTCAATTTCTTTATGAAAAATTACAAGTTCACAGTCAGAATACAAATGATTCTTCTAATTGAATTTTATTTTAATTTATGTGCAGAAATTTAATTTGTATGTTTATTTTTTTACATAATTTTATTATTTAAATAATAAAACCAAAATTTTATAAAAAAAATTATAATAAGTACACTGTTTTTTTTATTAATTTATTATTTATTTTATTAATTGTTTTACCAATGCTTTGCCAACGTTTTAAAATTATGATTTTGGTACTGGCGAAGCACTCATTGCCAGTGCTTTGCCAACGTTTTTAAAGAAGAAATGGCCTAGCCCTGCCGATGTTATCATTTTGGGGTTGGCAAAGCACTTATTTAATCATTACAAAAGCACTTTATTGGTTGTTCTACCAATGCTTTGCCAACGTTTTAAAATTATGATTTTGGTACTGGTGAAGCACTCATTGCCAGTGCTTTGCCAACGTTTTTAAAAAGAAACGCCCAAGCCCTGCCCTGTGTTATCATTTTGGGGTTGGCAAAGCATTTAAATCTTAGGAAACCCAAATCTGCCAACGCATACCACCGTTGAAAGCACTGGGCCAATTGCTTTGCCGTTCGTATTTTTCTGGCTGGGTAGTTACTCCATGTTTCAATACCGGGAAATAGAATTCACAACCTGAATGAAATTTTTAATTTATTATCTAGCGAGATATTGAAATGAACATCGTTTTTATACACAGACAAAAATAATTCATAGCTGGAATGAATTTTTTTCCTAATATGTATAAATGCAACAATATAATTTTTTCCCAAATCTTTTTATGACAATGTATGAACTTGTTCATACATATTATGAACAAGTTTTGACCGGATATATTTTTCAAAATTATATATTTTTTTTTATACGAATTGCGGACTTTTTAACGAAAATATTTATTTGGGTCCATAGAGGAAGATTTTTTACCTCTTTATTGAAATTAATCACACAGAAAATACATAATATAAGAAAGATTAAATAACATAACATTCTGGTAGTGTATCATAAACAATTTAAGAACGCCACTAGTTACATGTTGATTTGAGGAAAAAATTACTGAGAAAATAGACGTTGTACAAAATTATAGTTATTCCGTTTCTTATAACATCTGGAAATTATTATCTCAAATTATACAAAAAAAAAACTGTTATTTCATAAATCTTGAACGTACCTTTTTTTTTTGCAATTCTTCCATAAACTTATTATTGTTTAAAACAAAATAAAAGAACATTTCTGACAATTGTTTTTAAACTGATTTGTTTTTTTTAAATATTTGGAAATGAAAAATGTAGTATTATTTCGTACATTTCAGAAATTTGGTCATACATATAATGAACTGTAATTCAATGAAAGTAATTCATACTATTATGAATTAATTTGGTTCTGTGTACTTTTCGATAGTGATTAATTGAATTTTTATTGTTATTGATTATTTCCCATATATATTTTTTAAAACTAAAATTAAATTTAAAAAAAGTAAAATCACTGTTGAAAAAAATTCACTGTTTCCGTACAAATAACTTTTCATCATTAAAAAACTCTCTTATACCATTTAACCCTTTGACGACCAGAGGCAAACATACTTGCCCAGGAGTTTTTGCTTCATATAATTGTCCACGTAAGAGATAGAGTAAATATGTTCAAAACTGATTTGTAACGGAGGGTTGGGGCAACGAAAATGTGGTAGGTGATAGGTTCCTATCTGGCCGCATTTGCCCCCTAGGGGGCCTCAAAATTGGTCGAAAAGTCGCCTTACTTCAGGGGGGGTTCTGTGGGGAGAGCGTAGGGCGCACCTGGCTAAGACTTGGGTATATTTTGGGGGCACCTCTCACCTTTCAAAAAATATATGTAGGAAATTTGTGTAAGTTTCAACCTGCCCACAATTACACCGAACATGTTTGGCAAGTATGTTTGCCTCTGGGTTGAAACGAAAAAAAAACGCTCCTAAAAAAAGCTAATTCGAAGTAATAGAAAACACATGCCAAAGCAGTTTCCGGCCGATAAAAATATGAAACGTGGGGACATAAGCTATTTTACATCCGATAGCATATCCGTAGTCAAATGGATGGATAATCGCGCTGTTTACCTGTCTTCAAATTTTATTGACCCAACTGAGGTATGCAAAGTAAAGCGGCGTGTTGCAGGACAATCAGGTAAAATTGATGTAGATTGCCCGTTGGTTGTCCAGCGTTACAACAAGGGAATGGGATGTGTCGATCTGATGGACCAAAAAAAGGTATATTATGAGTATGATCGCATAAGCAAATGGCGGTTTTATATTCGATTATTTTTGATCTCTTCGAAATATGCGTCCATAATAGCTACGTGATATACAGCAAACTCATGTTGGGTAACAGCTTTGCGACAAACGTGACTTCGATTGATTTTCGGTCAGCTCTAGCAAAGGAACTGATTAGTGACTTCTGTTCAAGATCGCGCACATTCCCAGAAGCAACCAGAACTTCAAGTATCGCTTTAAAGAAGCCAAAATCTTTGCATAAAATGGAAAAACCTGAAAATTGGAAAAGATGCGTCCGTTGCGCCAGCTTTGGAAAATATAGCCGCACAAATGTATTTTGTACTATATGCAATGTATTCCTTTGCTTGACTATATCACGTGACTGCTTTGGGGAATACCACGTATAGCACTTATTATCATAAATTTGTTCAAATTCTTTATAAATTACTTTTTAAATAGTTTAAATAAATTAAAATATATAAAACATCATACTTTTCAATTAAATTTTTGGGTAAAAAATTCCTTTTAGCCCACAGGCAACTATATTTGCCAAGGAAGATAATTTTTTTTTGGGTAAAAAATTCCCTTTCAGCCCACAGGCAACTATATTTGCCAAGCAAAATGAGGGGCAAGGAGAGGACCTGGGGGCCAATTTTTTTTGACGTAACTATTATTGGGGCATATATTATGAAAATAAAAAAAAAATAAAAATCGCTTCGGCAGAAAAAGTCTGGTCCTCAAAGGGTTAAGAATGCTCAAGAATGTTTTTTTTACGGCACTGGGTGCAAGAACCGTCTGTAATTAATATACAGCAGCGCAGCAACATATGTGCAGAACGAGCTGTGAAAATAGTGCAAGACTTATTTCCGCTATCCAAATCAACGCGATCACTAAATTTAAAATTTATTTCTTGTAACACCTAGTTTGTACTTTTCTTTTATTATTATTTTTATGTTGTTTTGAAATTGTTAAAAAAAAATGTTTGATGGTTTTAGAAATCGCCTAACTAAGATAACGTTTTTTATTGTCAGTACAATATTCCCCATAGAGTTGTGCCTGTTAAATTTTTAGTCAAAAAAAAGTTATATTCATACCCAGAAAAAATTTTCAAAAATGTAATGGGGTTTGTAATCAAGCATTTTGGGCAGAACGCATTCCTTACTAGATTACCTACTCGATTCGTTTAACAGGGCGGGAGACTAAAATAATTGATTCTTTAGAATTGATTATTTTTTTATCGAAGAACTATTTACTTTATATATTTAAGAACTACATACATTTTTTAATAAAGAAATAGTTCCCTTGTAAAACTACGAAGTACTTTCACAAAAAAATAACTAAATAGTTCCCTAGATAAAATAAGAAGTACTCGGTAAATTGAAATACGAATAAATTATATAAGTTATTAATTGAATTTATGTTTTATGTAATTTTAATAAAACTTAATGTAGTGCTTTGCATAACACGCCGTTCTAAAGATATCTAACATTAATTAAATAAATCAAAGCCACTAGAAGATCTTAAATCTAAATTAAAATTAATTAATTCATTATTTAAAGGTCCACAAATATCAAAGAAGTCATCATTCTAATTTGTTTAGAACAAGTCAAAAAAAAAAAAAAATAACGATTTAACTGAAACTTTAAAAAACTACTAAATGTTTCCTTCAAATAAAAATTTGTTGGAAAAAAATATATAAGATAAATTCTTCAAAATTGTATTTCTTCTTTTTTCAAAATGAGTTCCTCATTTCGGCCTTTTATTAAGAAAAAGTATATGATTACTTCTTGGAGTACAAAAAGTTATACATATAAGTTAATAACATTGTTATTTTCGTCTAAGTAAATAATTACTTTGTTATTGAGTTCATGCTTTCTGGTTTAAATTTAAAGAATTGTTTACAATACTACTTGCTTTTTGACTCTATCGTTGGAATGTGTTTTGTATTGCAGTTACTAAATTTGGCAATGAGATATGTAAGCAAATGTGGGCATCACCTTCTTTTTGGAATATGTAATTTTTTCCTGGGTAGTGTACAAACATTTTGTAGAAAAGAAAATTAAAACAAAAACTAAAACTAAAAGAGAAATAATATAAAATAACTGAATATAATTTTTATTTTTACTGATTTAGAATTTGAACATTTATTTTTAACTTACCATTCTTTTGTTCTTACGGATTTTTTAGTTACTTAAACTACATTTAAAAATAAATAACAAGAAATATTTGATTTAAATGAAAAGTAAGTAGACTCATTTTAAGTGATTTATCATTTATGTTAAATTACATTTTCAGTTAGTTTAAACTATAAACTACAAACTATTTTGAGTGTACTTATTTTTAAGATATATTCTTTTAACCAAATAATTCTGTTCACTAGTGCTATAATTCTGTTCAATAGTGCTATTCTCCGAATTTTCAAAATATGGAATATATGACGAATAGCAAATATTCGTGTCATCGTTCGTAAATACATGTCATATAATATATAAATATTAATATCTAAAATCTAAAATCACTTAGAAAATAATGTTGATATGGCAACACATATTTGTATATGTGCATGTGATTTTGTATGCGACAATATACGACTTTATCAAAAACTATAAAATAAATGTTTGTAATATTGGTTTCATATAATTATACGTACATTATATATAGTTATACGAACATTTATGTTAAATTATATGCGAGAACATATCGCACACCTAGTTCAAAAGTGACTCAACTCAAAATTTTAGTTTTTCCGGGTTTATATGTTTAAACTATACCCAATACACTTGTTTACTGTTGCTAAAAACAGTTATATCTTTCTTTATGTTTCAATTGGTATATGGTTGCAAATATTTTTTTTCCCATTTCTCAAAAATTAAAAATTTTGAGTTGAGTCACTTTTGAACTGGGTGTGCAATATATAACTCTGTATTGTATATATAGTAATATGTAATTTAGGTATATTAAGTACAATTATATACAGTACCATATAAAATAATATATTGCTATATATAACCACATATACAAATTTTTAGAACAAAAAAATCAACAATTAGATACGAATATTTACGTTGTACATAAATGTTAATATAACTATATAAATATTTATATTAAAACATTTCATTGTACAAGGTGGCGCAAAAATAACCTTCCGATGTTTTTTGGCTGTAATTTAAAAAAAAAATTAAAAACTTTTGATTCTTCTTGTGGATTATTTTATTTGGTATTTTAATTTTTTTTACATCAAGTCGAGAATATGATGTCATGTAAATGGCCGCCGCCACAGTTGATTGTCATTTGAGCCCTTTTTATAGCATTTTCCATCACTTGGCCAAAACTTCCGGCGATAGGTCCTCACATTCTTGACGGATATTATCTTTAAGAGCTGCAAGAGCCTGAGGCTTGTTGACATAAACCCGCGACTTCAAAAAGCCCCACAAAAAGAAGTCTGGAGCGGTCAAATCAGGCGATCTTGCTGGCCAGTGCAAATCGCCAAAACGGGAGATTAGGCGCCCGGGAAATGCATCCTTCAGCATATCGGTTGTGGCACGTGCAGTGTGTGCCTTGCACCGTCCTGTTGGAACCACATGTTTTCCAATCCCAATTCATTAAGCTGCGGCAAAAAGAACTCGTTGATCATTGCTCTGTAGCGCTCACCATTCACAGTAACCGTTTGGCCCGCGAGATCTTCGAAGAAAAAGGTCCGATGACTCCTCCAGCGAAAAACAGCACACCATACAGTGACTTTGAGCTGGTGTAATGGCTCTTCGTGGGTTACACGTGGATTTTCAGTGCCCCAGAAGCGTAAATTTTGCTTATTTACGTACCCGCTAAGATGGAAATGGGCCTCATCACTCATGATTATTTTGATGAAAAATCATCTTCCTCTTGGTGGTGATTAAGGATGGCTTGAGCGTATGTTACACGCTGATTGGCGGTCAGCAGCTAACAGCTGATGCACCGTCTGGACTTTGTACGGAAACATCTTCAAATCTTGTACCAAAATTCGCTTGTAAAGACCGTCGACTGATACCCATTTGCGTGGCACGTCGTCTGGTCGATGTCGACGGCGCTTCCATGACATCCTCGGCTACAGCAGCAATATTCTCTGCAGAACGGCTACTCCGGGGTCTGCCACGCCTGGCAGCATCTCGTGTTGTTCCAGTCTCTTCGAGGCGAGCGCCTAAACGTCGCAGTGTTTCACCAGTACGCGTTGGACGGTCAGGAAATCTGCGACGAAATTCACGTTGTCACCGACCGATTATTGGTCAAATAAATAGTCACCAATATTCCGCGTTCTGGAGCAGTGTAGCGTAACATTGTTTATTAACTTGTATTTCGCATGTGTTTACTACACAAATGTCAACACAGAACTGACATTAGGGGCCAATCGCAAAATTTATAGCATTTTCTGATAGGAGGATTACTTTTGCGCCACCTTGTATAAGGTTGTATATAAATACATAAAACTTTTTTACTTGGGAACTCTTTTTTTGTATAAAAACCAAAAATCACACATGTTGGCTAAACAAAAGAGATGTAAAAGATAAAAGGCTTTTGTGGCTTTTCTTTTTAGAATATTTTTAACTTCTTTCACAACAGCATTGATAAATTCTTGTTGGAATATATTTTGTTTTTGCTTATTTAGTCTATTACCAATTTTTAGACATACATAAATTTTACAAAAAAAATCAAATAATGTGGTATAGACAAAGTAATAGTCAGTCTTGTACATATAAATAAACCATTAAATTGTTCCCTTAGGAACAATAATAAAAGTTACGCATAATTTCCTAATAAGATTGATTTATAATAGTCCCATATGAACAAAAACTGCTTAAAATATACATTAAATAATTTGTACCTTAAATGTTGCTTGAAAAGCTAAATATAGTTAAATGAATAGAAACTAATCCTTGCACACACCTCCGTTACAAAGATGTAAAATACTTAAAAGGTGTTTGTTAGAAAAATAATAAAAATCGTTTAAAAAGAAAAGGTAATTACTAGGAGAGTCTCCCTATTGGTTATCTTCGATCTCAATGAAATGCGGATATGTGATAGAGGCAAAAAACATATTTTTTGTAAGCGGCCCAATTCACGGTTAAAGGCCAAAATTATTACTTTTTTGTATGCAAACATGTCGTACGAAATTCAAATTTATTTGTACGCAGCAATAAAGTACTCGAAAAAAACTATATACACTTAGAATACTATGTAGGCAAAGACCATTGCAAATGTAGTTAAAAACTAATGAAATTTCATTTAAACAAAGGACGACTTACATTTTAGTAAATTCAACTAACATTGCCATTTGTTTTTTAGTTTTCACAAAATAAACCAAAATTGTTGTAAAAATTAACTAAATTTGTTAAATATAAAGAAGAGTTTTTTTTTAAATTTATTTTTTAAATAACAAAAACCAACTGTAAAATATTAATGTAAAATCATAAAACAGTCATTTGATGTGGTTTGTTTTTTTTTTGTTTTTATTTGTTCTACAAATGACTGGAATTTACATTAAAAATAAAGAAACTGTATTACAGCACAAACAGCTACATATTTTTAAAGTAGAAATTCACTGAGTGTACATAAAAAAATAGTAAAATGTTTAAGTAAACTCTTTCAAAGTAATACAGTAATAAAACGACGTTATTTAAATATAGTTATGAAAGAGCATCAAACTTTATTTCACCTTAGAAGTCGGTTTGCAAATTGACTGGGGTGGTTAGTGGTATCCATATTTTCAATAACAAAAAAAAAACTTATAGTTCAATGAACTCATGTAAACTAAAGCAAAAACTATATTAGATATATGATGTCATTATTTAGATTATATAAAAATATACAAACGTATAATAACACAAATTGATCAATTGTTCTGGTTAGTTATGAAACATATACACAGATAAAAATTTAGCTACTTGCCAACTGAAATTTAGTGACTAAGAAATTTAGTGATAACTGAACATTAGTTTTCACAACAAAATTCGGTTAATTCAACTGAAATATAATAGTAACCCCAAAAACAAAAAGAAAGCTAATGTAAAACATCGTTGCACTAAGTGAATATATAAGTTGTTACCATTAAAATAACACTTTTCAATTCGGTAGGTACTTTATTTCTCCTTGTGTAGTTTTTGTTCTTTTTTGTTTAACATGCGATAATGATGAAATGCAAGAATTAATAAATTATATCAATTAAGTTGTAACTCACCCAAATACTCGAAGTTCGATGAAAGCGTTCAGTAAGTTCGAAGTTTGGTTTGATGTTTTGGACGTTTGTTAAGCTAAATCAATGATAATTAATTTTTTGTATATTATTTTATAATGAAATTTTGGTTCGTGTTACCACAGTGGACACAATTCTTAGTACAAATATATGATTTATTTTTTTTCTGTAATAATGAAATTAATTAGAACCGTTATAATTTCATTCTATTTTGTTATAAATTTAGGTTATTGAAAATTATCTGGGATCTTTTTTATTATTTATTATTAGATTTATGATTAATAGATGGAGTATTTAGAATTTTCTTGTATCGGTACCGATTTTTCTAATAAAATATGCCACGGAGAGATATTAACTTTAAAGGGAAATCAAGCCCACTTATATATTTAAACTGCACTGAAAAGAAATTTTCCGAAAACAAGTGTTAATTTTTTTTCAAAAAAAAAATAACTTTATCAACTACTTGAAAATTTGGAAGTCAGCTCATCTGGTTTAAGTGATGTTGTTGAAGATACGAGGGCGGATCAATAAGTCCGTGACTTTTGAATAAAACACAGTTTTTTTTTTTTGCAAAAAAAAAATATATTTTTCAAAATATATCCTTTTAGCTCAATACACTTAGTCCAACGTTTCTCCCAATTTCTGTATCCCTTCCAAAAAATAGGATTTTTTGAGGTCCGTCAAATAGACATTTCTTGGCCATATGGGGTAATTTTTTCTTAATCCTCGTTAAATCGTTCCAATAAGTTAGCATAATATTCACCGTTTATTGTTTTTCCTTTTTGAAGGAAATTGATGTGGATATCCCGCGTGCATCCCAAAAAAACCGTTGCCATCACATCATTGGCCACGATTACGTTTATGGTCAATTGAGAGCAAACGCGGCACCCATCTTGCAAACAGCTTTCTTAAACCCAATTGACCATCTAAACTCGAAACCACACTGCCATTTGAAATGCATATGGCATCAACAATCTCACACACTTTTTACTTTTCGATCGGTCAACACCATATCGTCGATTTATTCGACATTATCAGGTGTATTGACCGTAATTGGCCGTCCAGAACGTTCAGCGTCATTTGTACTTGTACGACCACAACGAAAGTCAGTAAACCACTTTTTTTTACCATTGAAATCGATGATACAGAGTCCCCATAGTGTTTATCAAGCTTTTCCTAGGTTTGATTGACGGTTTTTTTTTTCGCAAAAAATAATGTTAAATGAGCACTCGAAATTTACTTATTTCCATTTTTAAAAAAATCTACTAGGTTGTATGTTTTGACAGCTGTTTTAACGCAAAGTAAATGACGGAACTTGCCCAGTAGTCTATGAACAATTGTACTTGATGGGATGTTTAAAATTTTTTATTTTAGCACTGGTTTCTAAGAAATTTCGTAATGGGGCAGTGTTATTACTTTTACTATAATTTGGGAACTAAACCTCTATTCCTTCTTCTTGTTTATTGCTACTAGGGTTTTTTTAAGCAAGCCACAATTTGTAAAATTTCAGATTCTATTAACACACTCACTTCACGTTACTTAATTTAGGAGTTGACACTAATAAATTACCTAGATCTTTTAATTTTACTTGATGATTATACTAAAATATTAATTATTTATACCCTGTTTTTTAATGACATTTTTTTCTTACACGAACGAAAAAACAATAACAAAATGCATGCAGGACAAAACAAAATGTATTCCACTCATTCGTGTAGCGGCGAATGTCTTTTAAAAGCCAGTGCATAAATTCCAATATTATCACGTTGACCATCAGGTAGTATATTTACTGGAGTATTTGATTTTGCGACGTGTTATTGTTAAATAAATTTTGTTAAAACATATTCCGGTTTTCTAGATTATTTTTGTGTTCCTCCTTTGCAAATCTCTATATCCATGACGTCACCAGAACCGTATGAAATTGAAGCTGTTGTGTGTAAATTTTATTTCGGTGTTTTTCTTCTTTCCGACTCGATATTTGCGTATATAATTTGTTGTGATAATTGGAACTGGACTTTCAAGTAGAATTAACGCGTAAGGGCCAACAACTTCTGCAAGTGCCTGGATGGTAATATTTAATATATGAAACAATAAGCACATAAGAGGACAAGATTAATTTAATGTTACCTGGATGATAATATTTAACAAGGTAACAATGATGATGGGTATTCCAGCGTATTCGACGAACAAAAGTTTAGGTCACTATATATTTTGGAATGTTCTTGAAACTTAGGATCCAAAAGTATTACCATAACCGCAAGTTTTTCATAAGATATCCACCTTCTCAATTACAAGGCAGAATCTTTTCACGTAGTGTTAAAGCGTGGGGATTAACAATTTAAAAACGTTTAAGTATGTTACGTACTTGGAAAGTGTTATGGAAACTTAGGATTCATTCAACAAATCCAAATGGTATAAGATGCATGAAAAGTCGATTGTACATCATATCAATGGTATAAAGTGAAATAAACTAAACTAGATGGTTACTACAGAGATGTTATCGTTACTAATAGTTCTACAAAACTCTGAAAAAAAAAAAATAAAATGAGCATGTTCCGAAACAAAATAATCACCACGAGTAATAAAAAATGCTGCTCCTAAATTTTCCTTTAATCTTCCGTAACACAAATAAAACTATATAGTACATTCATGACCAACGTGTACTTTACCATCATTATTATATTTTAGTGAGACACAAACCCGTTTATATACATTAGAACACTTTGTTAAATGGTATATATGGTAAAATACCTAATGTACATAATGATATATACGTCAAACGTAATAAAACAAACTAAAGTCACTGAAAACTAATTAATACTTTCCCGTTAAAAATTAGTTTATAGTTTAGTATATCCATAATACAATTTGATCTGATTATGTATGTACAGTAGGGTGATAACTTTTTTTGGACAACATTCTCCCCAGGGGTTTTCTAATGGCAAATATTGTATTATGATAAAAAAAACTATTTCAGTTCAATTTGGTAAAAAAAACCTTGCGCACCGGCAGCGATTTCTAAAATGCCTTTAATATATTTATTTTAAATTTTTTTTAATAACAATTTTTTTTTAAATATGGTTTATACATTGTAAGTAAGTAAGCAAATTGGAAGAAAACTATTCCATTGACTCGAAACGGACTTTACTATTGATATCAGCATGCCTTAGTTATATAGATGTGATGGTCAGAACGTTGAGGCATCAAAAAAAGTTTTTTTTTAACTTTGTTTGATTCAAAACTTTAACGCGTTTGGTGCGGAACCTTTTTTAAACGATAGCGAAAAACTAAAAACGCAGTTCTTAATATTTGTCCATGCCCTACACGACTTTGTCTGGGGAGATTTGATATTGCAAAAAATGTAAAAAGTTATTGCCCTAATGTACAGTTCGACATTGTAGCATTATTTATTTGATATTACTACAGGCATGTGACTGTAAAAAATTATGTCAATTTCT
>CM037854.1:159196773-159253929 GCA_021234595.1 Delia radicum
TTGAAATTGCAGCTTATTTGGCAGCCAGTGTCTTCAATGAAGGTTCTTTTGCTGTTTTAATCTCCATGCAAGACATGGGAATCAATAGTGGATCAAGTGCTCATGACTGGGCGTGATCAACTGACTCCATACGCATAAGCAAAGTAGAGCAGGAAGCTGAGAGACAAACCAAAGAAGGCAGGATTCGTCGTAGACAGGAGTAAAAGGTGCTTTAGACATCATGGATGATAGCAACATCCTTTATAGACCTGGAATTGATGATTCAGTGTGCGGTAAGCCAATAGAATTTGCTTATAAACGTTTAATACCAGCTTTTTTAGTGTTCAAAACTTTAAAGCGTTTTTCCCACAACTCACGTTTTCAAAGTCGGTGCCCCTCATAACTACAAAACTACGACACCGATCCTTTTAAAATTTTGAACACTATTTCTGTACAGAATTTACTAGGTAACGCTGGAGAGTTTTTTCAAATTTTTTAATAATTTTTATTTTTTAATACCAAATTAGACGAGTTTTTCACTAAAAATCGCGTTTTTCCATTTAAAGTTTTTCAAAAAAAAAAATTTAAATTTCGAATAATCCTCCCAGAGTTAAATGGGGAAAACTATTATCTAGATTAGATTATATTAGATTATAGTGGCACTATGCACCGCGACCAGAAATTGGTATTTTGTGCTGAACTATTATCTAACGAATGAACTTTGATTTTGAGATTTCAGATGACCTAGCACCAAGTTGTGAGGGGCAACCCGCAAATCTACTTTTTTTTTGAGACACGTCCGAATAATTGCTGTTATTTCCGTGTTTTTTAATATTTCTTCGTGAAAATTTTACACAACATTCCTCAAATGTCATGCTTTAATGTTCTATTATTTTTAATAAAGAAATTTTAACTGTGTCGTCACAAAAAACTCACAAAAAATGCCATTTTTCTTACGAATTAACCTTACCGTATGGCATTATTCATTAACTATTTAAGTCACTGCAAAATTAACAGATTTTTTTACCAAATATTAGTAATATAAGAACAGCAAAAATAAATCTGTTAAATTTACAAGTATTTAGTAATATTTGAGCTAAATTTGAATTAATGAAAGTTAAATAATCTACTAAAGTCAGGAAAAAGACTTACTAAATATTAGTAAACAAAAAACCCATTAAAAAATAATTAACACACCGACACACAAGAGACTCAAACATAAAATAGACACTGAAAACTGTTCAAGTATATACAGACATACGGTAAACAAATATCGACTGCTTAAAAAGAAAACTAGTTGTAATAAGATAACGAACAAGTAAGGACGCTTTCAACTCCACGCTTTATTAAAAGATATTTAAATGTATGTAATCATTAATTAATTTAAGATTTTAAATTATTTAATTTTGTTATTGTTTCAGTTTTTCCTGAAAAGATAATAAATATTTAAAAATGAAACATGAAAAATTTTAATTTTATTTTTAATTTATGACCTTCAGCCAAACCAAAAAACACCATCAAAATTTGAAATTTTTAAAAGTTTTTATTAGTTTTTTTTTTAATGCGAATAAAAAATGCCCTTATGGAATCAGAAATCTGCAATTTTTTTGAAAACGTTTTGTTGATTTTAGCAAAATAAAATTGCATTCCACTAAATTTTAGGTAAATATAGCAAACATTTTGCTAATATTACAGTTTTAATTGCTAGTTTGAGTCTACAAATATTAGTATTTTCAATTAACTAAAATTCACATCGAGTATAACTAAAATTTTGTAAATTAAAAAAATTTATTTTTGGTTGTTCTTATTTAATTTATATTTAGTACAAAACAAATCAGCTAATTTTAGCAGTTTTTTCTACAAGGTCATTTTTAACCAATTATTAATAGCTTTTTCTGCTATTATTACAGGTTTATTTCTATGAGTCTACACGTCAATAGTATTTCTCATTCTAAGTTTTATGAATTGCCTGAAAACATCTTTTCTTTAATAACAATTTTTGCAAACAAAAACATGATTACATTAATTTATTTTCACAAAATTTTTTCACTTTTCTTAAGATTGTGCTTTTTATTTACGTTTCTATAGTACGTGAGGATGCTGATAATATCAGTCTTTTACAAATTAAGATTCAATGATATTTTAACAAAGTGCGTACGATTATTTTCATCACATTACTGTTAATTTTTTGTTAAAATTTTGGCATTCTGGAAATTGTTAAAATAAAAATTGAATTTTAAAAGCCCAATTTACACTACAATCAACTAAAATAAAAACAAATGCACCTATCCCTAGATTTACACGATATATACGTTCCAGAAAAAATCGTGTAAATAGCACTCAAAAAAGTTTGTATGAAAAATCGTGCAAATCGAAAAAAAGGCAAATGCTATAGGGTGGTTAAATTGTAAGGGGCCGATGTTGAATGTGAACCACACCTAAACGCCAAGTTTTTTTCCGAATTTTATTTGAAATTTCTCTATTTCAGACTTACTCAATTTGAACCATGGAGAGATACACAATCCAACAACGTGTTAAAGTTATCCACACTTATTATGAAAATTGGCGTTCAAATCAAAATGCATATCGTGCACTTCGTGATTTTTATGGTCAATTTGATCGTCCAAATGTGCGAACAATCGCAAAAATAGTGGAAAAATTCGAGCAAGCCGGGTCTGTAGAAGATGTCAGAACACCAGTGCATGTTCGTACAGCTCGTACTGCAGAAAATATTGCTGCTGTTCGCGATAGTGTGGCTGAAGAGCCGTCCACCTCAACTCGTCGTCGTGCCCAACAATTCCACCTCTCACGCTCGTCGTTGATGAACATTATGCATAAAGACTTGCATTTACACGCTTACAAGGTGCAATTGGCTCAAGAACTAAAGCCTCTTGACCATTCCAAACGTAGTGAATGGGCAGAATGGTGGCAAGAAATGGCAACAGTGGATGATCAATTTTCGAAGAAAATCATTTTCAGTGATGAGGCACATTTTCACCTCAGTGGATTCGTCAATAAACAGAATTGCCGCATTTGGGCGAATGAGAATCCAAGAGTGATTGTCGAAAAACCAATGCACCCTCAAAGAGTGACTGTTTGGTGCGGTTTATGGGCTGGCGGCATCATCGGGCCGTATTTTTTTCCAAAATGAGGCCGGTCAGGCAGTTACTGTGAATGGTGTTCGCTATCGTGAGATGATAACGAACTTTTTATGGCCCGAATTGGAAGATTTGGATGTGGACGATATGTGGTTTCAGCAGGACGGTGCCACTTGCCACACAGCTAACGACACAATGGCTCTTTTGCGCAACAAATTCAATGTCAATTGGCCGCCAAGATCATGTGATTTGACACCGTTGGACTTTTTTCTTTGGGGTTATTTGAAAGAAAAGGATGAGATAATTCGGCACATTAACGGCATAGAACCTCCATTATGCCTCAGCATCATCGAAAATTTGGACCATCGGTTGGAGGTGTGCCGCCGTAGTCGCAGCGCCCATTTGGCCGATATTTTGTTCCATACATAATTGAGTAATACCAATATATCATAATAAAATAAAATGTCAATAATTTCCTAAATAGTTTGTGTTTTATTCAAAATCAACATCGGCCCTTGAAATTTAACCACCCTTATATATATAGCAATATTTTAATATATGTATTTATTTTTATAAAATATTGATCGAGTTATATAAACTTTACAAACAATTTCAGCAGTGTTATTATATATACATAACCCGATTTATTTATATATATTTTATAATATTTTTTTATCACAAAAAAACTACAAGTAGCGGACTTGTATGACTGATTTGTGTTTGCATACACATTTATATTTTTTATGTACGTGCATAAACCTAGATTTCCCTTTTAAATTGTATTGTCAATGAACTTGAGTGTTTAATTCCGATATTACAAAAATCAATTAAAGAAGTAAAACAAAGAAGTAAAAAAAAAAAATAACTTTTATATTAATTTTTTACTAATGTTAAAAAAAGGTTTTTAATTAAATAATGCAAAAAAAATAGTGTAAATCGAGGAAATTTTCATATTCCTCGATTTACAAGAAAAATAAAAAAATCGTGATAAAGCGAAATCGGATAAAAAAAGTATCGTGTAGTTTAAAGACTTTTAGCTTAAAATTTACTATTGCTATTGAATTTGAAAAGGAAGTAAAATAAGTTTTTAATAGAACATTAATTTTAGTTGTACTAGTGTAAATTGGATTTAATGAAAAATCGTCTAAATAAAACATACTCTTTTGGAACACAATAAGCACAAACTCACTCGCGTTCACGTGAGTAAAATTGGGTTTCGCTCACACTCACCCGTGATTCACGTGAATCACTCAAAATTCTGCTCATGTACCCATTTCTAATTCAAAGTTTAAAGCAAGTATGATGCAAAGTTGACCAACAGCATATAATATTCTTAGTTCTATAAATTGGAGTTAACTCTGGAACAGTAAGAGCAATTACACATGTTTTTTAGAATTTTCATTGCAGTTATTTGGAATTTGTAAATTTTTTTAATAACATCAAAATGAAATACGCTTTTTATTTTTAATTTTAAATTGTTCACTGCTTATTTATTATTATTTGTTAGTTGTTACAATTTGGTCCTGTTTTATTTACACTGCTCACTGTATGTCTATTTTGTTTTTTGATCGAAACTAGAGTGTATTTTACTTTAATATTTGGACAAAGCCAGCAAGGGTCTAGTTTTGTTAATAACACTGTACAAAACAAAAAAAAATTACAAGGTTCGACAGACACATTCTGATAGAAGAGGCAAAAAAAAAGACATGTGTATCGGCGTTTTGAAAGTTTACATCTGGGTTTCATTTCAGGGGGAGGTAAAGTTTCCCCTAAATGCACATTTTTTATTGTCAATCGGCATAGAAAATCGAGTAAAGCTTACGTTTGGAGTATATAGTGTGTTAAGTAAACTTATGAAAAATATTACGGAGAACATTTTGTAGAATATATTAACATTCTAACTCCTCAAAAAAGGGTATTTTTTCTTCTTTTAAAAAAACAGCAAAAAACACCATTAAAACGGGGATTTAAGGGGTTAAAATATTCTCCGTGAAATTTTACTATAAATCCCTGAATACACCAAAACCGAAAATTCAACCAGAAAGTCAGAAATAAGACACAACAAAAGAGAGCTTAGGGTTAATTTCGCATTTATTAAGAATTTTATTTTAAAATACCCCAACAATTCAGCATGAAAAAGAAATAGTTCAAATTTCACTATTATTTTACCTCCTATAGCAAATTTGGATACGAAGTATTCATTAATTACATTTTTGTTAGCTGTAGGCAATTCCACTTCATTATCATACAATGTCCAGCATATTCAGCGATAAGCGAATGAATGCTTTTGCCTTTATACCGTTCTTCAATAGATGCGCATGTCTGATGAAATTTTTCGTCTCTATGAAACAAGACCCCAATGAAATAAGTCCCCAAACCAAAAATGAAATAAGGCCCCAAAAATTTCTATTAAAAAAATTGGGGTCTTATTTAATTTTTTGGGGATTTATTTCATTTTTTTTTGGGACTTTATTTCATAATGAAATAAGGCCCCAATATGAGAAATGAAATAAGTCCCCAAATAATGTTATTTCATTTTCTTAAAAATCAAAACTGTTAAGTAATATAAGTTATAAGTTATAATTTCTGCATGCACTATCAAGTTATTAATGTAAATAGTTATTTGCTATTAGTAAGTGAGATTATACCGTGTAGTAATTTTGAAGTTTCTTTTATGTCACACGCAGAAAAAAACATTATTTCGCGAAGCCGCCTGCCGCGTTCTGCGGAGGAAAAAAACCCATAAGAGCGGCCGAAGGCCGCCACCCAGAAGAACTTGTGTTTCAAATCATTTGAAATCCGTCGAAATCTTATATTTTTAAGACAACAAGTAATTTGTAAAAACAAGTTTTTCTGTGTGGGCGGCTTTCGGCCGCTCTTAAGGGTTTTTTTCCTCCGTAGAACGCGGCAGGCGGCTTCGCGAAATAAAGTTTTTTCTGCTTGCGATTATACGATTTATAAATTTAGTTTTTTTTTTGTGATATACTACTATAAAATATTAAAAAAAACTGTATTGATATACTAAATATTATTAATCTTTTTATTTTAAAAAGGCTAAAAAAAAATCAAGCGTTTTTTTCAGTCTTTTTACTATGTATTAATTAGGAATAAAGAAATATTTTAAAGAAATATAGAATTTTGTTTTAATTGGGGCCTTATTTCATTTTCGAAATGGGGCTTTACTGCATTATGAAATAAATCCTCAAAATTGCGGTGTTCTTTCATTTTATATTGGGCTTTCGTTTCATTTGGTTGGGGGTTTATTTCATTTTTTTTTTTTTTTTGGGTATTGCTTCATAATGAAATATAGCCCCAAAAAATGGGACGTTATTTCATTTCTGGTTTGGGGACTTATTTCATTGGGGTCTTGTTTCATAGAGCCAAATTTTTCACCATGCTCATGTTGACATCTGGTTATCAAAGTAATCCATATGGGAATTTAAAAAATGAATTTTTACTGACATATGAACGCCTAGTTTTTCAAAGCTCTAAGCATGGAGTCGACGTATATTCGAGCAATAGGAGACCGATTTTTCCATAAGACATTGTATATCACTTCCTTAAAGCTTTTCAACGCATCAAACTCTATTGATGAGAGCATTTCGTCGAAGTCAGAGTTTTGCATTAGCCTATATCTTGACCGACAAAAACACCTGCTTGTATGAAACCAATTTTAAGGCTTTTAACAAGAACAACGACTTGAAGAACACATATATACCTTCTTTAATTTTTGCTTGGCTTAGTTTTGGAAACATTGTTTTCAGAAAATTCAATGCTGATCCATTTGTATCCAGACATTTCACAAAGTTTTTTACCACATCAAGTTTGATATGCAATGGGGGTAAGATAGTTTTTTCAGTTGATGAGCGATGTTGTGCTCTCCTAATGTTCCTTATGTTATAACAAATGCGACAGCAATGCTTCGGCGTCCACAGTTCATCCGAAAAATCTTCTAGCTCAAAATACATTTTATAGATGTCTTCAACTTTACTATTGAAAAACGTAACTTTATATTCCGATATAGTATGTTTACCGCAGATATAGCAAAACAAATCAAGTTTTTCCAAACAATTGAACATTTTTGGGCTGAATTTCAGTTTATGGGGGACACCCCTAGAGAAAAAATCTGAATATGCCATCCCCTTCAGAATGTTCCCAGGAGTACGAAAACCATAATGAATAAGGGGGCTCACGCCCCCTATGGGCGTGGCAGTCGAAAAACGACCCGGCCCACCTACGTAGACAATATGGGTATCAAATGAAAGCTAATGTCTTCACGATTCCAAAAATAGCCATAGTTGCCAGATCGGGCGGTTTTTGCAGCCGATATGGAATCGTGAAGACATTAGCTTTCATTTGATACCCATATTGTCTACGTAGGTGGGCCGGGTCGTTTTTCGACTGCCACGCCCATAAGGGGCGTGAGCCCCCTTATTCATTATGATTTTCGCACTCCTGGGGTCATTTAAGGGGGCGTGGCATTTTTTTTTTCCAGGGGTGTCCCCCATAAACTGAAATTTTGCCAATTTTTGCCAAAACAAATCTTACGCGCTAAGTTTAATTGCTTACTTTATTTTTTTGTTATTTTTTAAGTAAAACACTCTAATTACAAAACAAATTACACTGGGCAACAGTGAAAAAACACAAGAACTTGACTATATAGGTTCGATTGTACTATTAAAAGGTAGTAAAACCCTATACTCGGTTTGTCCAGATTGGTGACCAATTCCTTTTTATGGGCCTCCAAAGTTTCTGAAAAGCAGTATGACCCTCAAAATATGGTATCCTCAGTTTTTGCCCAAAATCTTAATAAGACTTGGTGCTACGGCATATCTATATTTGGCAATAATTTGGCTAATAGTCCACTGAACAAATTCTTTCAACATATTATGCCAAAAAAATATTTTTTTCCTGGAGTTTTTTTGAAAAAGCATAGGAAAAAAATATGGGGGTTTTCACTTTTTTCAGTATAACTTACAGGGACTGTTAAATTTTTCCTAACAATATTTGGCAAAAGTGTAGCCAAGGCAAAGCTGAACAACTCTTCTGAATACACCAATACAATCTGAACGTGTTTAGGCACTCTAAACAGTTCATAAAGACCACTCTGCACCTTAAAAATTGTCGTTTTTGACTAAAAAAATCCACAAAAAGCTCCCGCAGTTGCCTCTAGATGGATGAAATGTAAGACCGACCCCATTAATTTTCGCTCCCTAATTTCCGCTCTGTCACAATGGTGCTCCTAGACGAGTCAAATGTATGACCGACCCTCAATGTTTTTTCCACCACAACATTTTCACAGGACATACCTACCATCTATCTTTAACACTTAAGGTGGTCCACAAAAATTTTTTTAATTTTAAAGATTTTTAATTTTTATTCAGAGAGATCACTATACATATAAAACTCTTCTCCAAATTCATATGCATCATCATCATTATCATCTGAATCCTCATAGTCCTCGAATAATTCTAGTTCATCGTGGTATTGATCTTCCGGTTTTTCGCCATTTTCTTCAGTCTGACTTGTCTTTTTATCAAAATCTGCGTCTTGAAATATATATTTTGCGCGCCAGCAAATTTCTGCCATTATAGCATCCGGAGACCCCTTTCCTCTATATCAGAATACAAACATGCCAGAAATTGCAAATATTAACTTATATAAATATATAAACTTTTACAAACAGTCTTTATTACCTTAACTCAAATGGTAATGCGGTTTGATGGAACCGTTCACCTTGTTCATCCGATTCCGTTGACAGTTGGCGGCTAAAATACTGTAAATGATGGTGCAAAAAATGGATTTTTAACGACATATGCACATCAATTGTTTCGAATGCAGTTAGCATATTTTTACAGATTGCTCATAGTTTTGTGAGCGTTGTTTTCCCAAGAAACCTCTTATTACTTCTTTAATTGAGCTCCAGGCAACCTTTTCAGCGTCAAGTAAAATGTTGTCGAACCGCTTGTCTTTCATCAATTTGCGAATATCGGGACCATTAAGCACGCCTGAAAACATCGTTGATACACAAAAACAATGAATGCAAATGTTCTTAATGAACATCAATATTAAAATAAGAAATAGCAAAATATTTACCTTCTTGCAACTTGTCGAGAGTGATTTTTGGTTGGAAGATTTGTTCTCGCAAAAGGTTTAAAACTTGAAGTCCATGATCAGGATTTCCCTTATTACGTACAATAGCCTTTATAAAATTTTTGACAATTCTAGTATGACGTGGAGAAATGGCATCAAAACGCGTTCAAGTGGCACTAGTGGTTTATTAATGACATTCATTTCTCCTAACTTATAATCTTCTCTATTTTGCCATGTATGATTCTGGTACTGGTTGAATTTATATCGGGTATCCCAATTGTATAGAAAGCACATATATTTTGTGTATCCACCCTGTAGTCCGCATAGCATTGCCACTACTTTTAAATCACAACATATACGCCATTTATGTTCGTCGTATTCTATTACTTTCAAGATGTGCTCCATTTTTGCATATGTTGCCTTTGTATCAGTGCAATAGGCTATTGGAACACATGGTATCTTGTTTGTTTTATGTAAAAGCACAGCTTTTAGACTCTGCTTTGAACTGTCTATAAACAATCGCCAATCATCTGGATCGTATGCAATTTCCATATGTTTAAAAAGCATTTGTGTGTCCTCACAGTATGCAAACGTTTTATTATCGTCAATAGTAAGAAATCTTTGGAGACCGGACTGACGTTTTCTGTATCTGGTGACCTTGAGTTCAGGCACCAACATGTTGTGTTCATTCAAAAATTTGGCAAGCTCTGTCGAATCCTTATACCCCAAATATGTAAAAAAATTAAAAAAAAATTGCAGGGAGTTTTCGGAGGTGTCGGGGGTTGTTGGTAGTCGGTGAGTTATATTGGGGGCACCTTCCACACGCGATAAATGTTTACAAAATCATTTATTATGCTTTTTGCACTTAAGTAATAGAATTTAATTATTATTTGAATTCATTCTTATATCCATGCCCATAAAAAGGGGCGGGCCAACTAGCATTTTAAAATCCACTGGGCCTACATGCAGGACTTTGAACTAACTCTGACATAAAAAATATTTCATTTTTTTAACAAAAATACAAAAAACGTGTAAAAAAAATTGCAATTAAAGTATAGTCTAGCCAAAAACACACATTTTAATGTACACGTTGGTATTTATGAGATATTTAGAGTGCCTAAACACGTTCAGATTGTGTTGGTATGTTCAGAAGAGTTATTCGGCGTTACCCTGGCTACACTTTTGCCTAATATTATTAGCAAAAATTTAACAGTCCCTGTAAGTAATACTGGAAAAAGTGAAAAAACATATTTTTTTCCTATGTTTTTTCAAAAAAACTCCAGGAAAAAATACTTTTTTGGCATAAAATGATGAAAGAATTTGTTCAGTGGACTGTTAGCCACATTATTGCCAAATATAGTTAAGCCGTAGCACCAAGTCTTATTAAGATTTAGGGCAAAAACTAATGATACCATATTTTGAGGGTCCCACTGCTTTTCAGAAACTTTAGAGGCCCATAAAAAGGAATTGGTCACCAATCTGGACAAACCGAGTATAGGGTTTTACTACCTTTTGGTAGTAGAATCGAACCTATATAGTCTTGTGTTTTCAAAAAGTCTTTTTTTGTTGCATTGTGTTATGTACACAATATATGAACCGCAAATTGACACGTTTTGAGTAGAATAAGAAATATGGCACTTGATTTTTGTTTTGATTTTTTGTTTTTTTGATCTAATCTGCCAAAGAACACCTGGCAATCTATATACTTATATATCTATGAATTTATAGGTCGGACCTTGTATTTTTTTGTGTTGTACAGTGTAATGAAGTGGAATTGCTTAGAGCTAAAAAAAATGTAATACATGAATTTTTCCTATCCAAATTTGCTATCGAAGATAAAATAATAAAGATATTACTGATTTTTAGTGAAATTTGAACTATTTTTATTTTCATGCTAAATTGTTGGGGTACTTTAAACTAAAATTCTTGATAAATGCGAAATTAACCCTAAGCTCTCTTTTGTTGTGTCTTATTTCTGACTTTCTGGTTGAAATTTCCGTTTTGGTATATTCAGGAACTTATAGTAAAATTTCACGGCGAATATTTTTGCGAAACACTTTAACCCCTTAAATCCCCGTTTTAATGGTGTTTTTTGCTCTTTTTTAAAATAATGACAATAAAGACCCTTACCTTGAGGAGTTAGAGGGTTAACATATTCCACAAAAATGTTTTCCGTAATATTTTACATAAGTTTGCTAAACACACTATATATTTTAAACGTAAGCTTTACTCGATTTGTTATGCCGATTGACAATACAAAATGTGCATTTAGGGGAAACTTTATCTCCCCCTAAAATGAAACCCAGATGTAAACTTTCAAAACGCCGATACACGTGTCTTTTTTTGCCTCTTCTATCAAAATTTGTCGGTCGGACCTTGTAATTTTGGAAAAAATTTGATTTGTTGTACAGTGTAATAAGAAAAAATAGTATTAACTTTAAGTGATAAACAAACGGATTAAGAATGAAGCAATACAAAACACCATACAGTTGCGTTCTATTGTATAAGGGCATTTTCATTAGCACTACTTTAGGGGCATCTCTAAACTAACACACATGTAAAGTTATGCCAGAAAACAATTAAATAAAAAAATAATTTTGAAGTGAAACATTTTTTTGGGTGCGAAAAATAAATTTCGTGGTTAATAAACATTTTTCAGTTGAAAGACTATTTTTGTGGTGCGAAAAAAAAATATTTTTAGGTGAACAAAATGTTTAAGTTGAAATATAAATATGAGGTGAATTCATAATAGTATGCACCTCTAAGCGTCTGGTGAAAATATATGACACCACATTGAATATACCAGACGCTACTACACTGAAAAACTTTCCTTCAAGATTTAAATGAAACGATTTTATAGAATTTTTTTCGTAGATTCAATGAAGAATTTCATTATATCCATTATTTTATTAAGATATTTTTCATAAAACTTTTTTCATTAATGAAAATGAAAATTATTCAAGTTCGAGGCCATATACTCTATATTTCTTCATTAGGATATTGTCCTAACAAATAATCTATAGAGTTTTTGTTTTCAAATTTATTATTTGACCCTTTCAGGAATGTGTTGATAGATCTATTTCGGGAATTTTCTAGGTTCCCATCATCAGAACACGTTTTGAAAGCGGTAACAATCCCATGTCAAACATCAAGCATTCATATGAACTAGTTTACTCACTACATGAGAACTAATATACATATGATTTTGAAGTTAAAGATTATAACCATTGATCAAAAAATAAATTGAAAACTGTTTGTGTGTATGTCTACCCTTGGTAAATATTCAATACACGTTTTCGTTTTCCTTTTCCCCCTTTTTATGTTTTGTTAAGTTTGTAAACAAAACAGGGGAAGTAAACTAGGCGGTACTTTGCCTTTTTTCACAAGTTTGTTATAATTTTTATTAAAAATAAAAATTATGTTTTTTCGACCTTTAATTGTGCAATGAAAATGAAAATTATTCAAGTTCGAGGCCATATACTCTATATTTCTTCATTAGGATATTGTCCTAACAAATAATCTATAGAGTTTTTGTTTTCAAATTTATTATTTGACCCTTTCAGGAATGTGTTGATAGATCTATTTCGGGAATTTTCTAGGTTCCCATCATCAGAACACGTTTTGAAAGCGGTAACAATCCCATGTCAAACATCAAGCATTCATATGAACTAGTTTACTCACTACATGAGAACTAATATACATATGATTTTGAAGTTAAAGATTATAACCATTGATCAAAAAATAAATTGAAAACTTGTTTGTGTGTATGTCTACCCTTGGTAAATATTCAATACACGTTTTCGTTTTCTTTTTCCCCCTTTTTATGTTTTGTTAAGTTTGTAAACAAAACAGGGGAAGTAAACTAGGCGGTACTTTGCCTTTTTTCACAAGTTTGTTATAATTTTTATTAAAAATAAAAATTATGTTTTTTCGACCTTTAATTGTGCAATGAAAATGAAAATTATTCAAGTTCGAGGCCATATACTCTATATTTCTTCATTAGGATATTGTCCTAACAAATAATCTATAGAGTTTTTGTTTTCAAATTTATTATTTGACCCTTTCAGGAATGTGTTGATAGATCTATTTCGGGAATTTTCTAGGTTCCCATCATCAGAACACGTTTTGAAAGCGGTAACAATCCCATGTCAAACATCAAGCATTCATATGAACTAGTTTACTCACTACATGAGAACTAATATACATATGATTTTGAAGTTAAAGATTATAACCATTGATCAAAAAATAAATTGAAAACTTGTTTGTGTGTATGTCTACCCTTGGTAAATATTCAATACACGTTTTCGTTTCCTTTTCCCCCTTTTTATGTTTTGTTAAGTTTGTAAACAAAACAGGGGAAGTAAACTAGGCGGTACTTTGCCTTTTTCACAAGTTTGTTATAATTTTTATTAAAAATAAAAATTATGTTTTTTCGACCTTTAATTGTGCAATGAAAATGAAAATTATTCAAGTTCGAGGCCATATACTCTATATTTCTTCATTAGGATATTGTCCTAACAAATAATCTATAGAGTTTTTGTTTTCAAATTTATTATTTGACCCTTTCAGGAATGTGTTGATAGATCTATTTCGGGAATTTTCTAGGTTCCCATCATCAGAACACGTTTTGAAAGCGGTAACAATCCCATGTCAAACATCAAGCATTCATATGAACTAGTTTACTCACTACATGAGAACTAATATACATATGATTTTGAAGTTAAAGATTATAACCATTGATCAAAAAATAAATTGAAAACTTGTTTGTGTGTATGTCTACCCTTGGTAAATATTCAATACACGTTTTCGTTTCCTTTTCCCCCTTTTTATGTTTTGTTAAGTTTGTAAACAAAACAGGGGAAGTAAACTAGGCGGTACTTTGCCTTTTTTCACAAGTTTGTTATAATTTTTATTAAAAATAAAAATTATGTTTTTTCGACCTTTAATTGTGCAATGAAAATGAAAATTATTCAAGTTCGAGGCCATATACTCTATATTTCTTCATTAGGATATTGTCCTAACAAATAATCTATAGAGTTTTTGTTTTCAAATTTATTATTTGACCCTTTCAGGAATGTGTTGATAGATCTATTTCGGGAATTTTCTAGGTTTCCCATCATCAGAACACGTTTTGAAAGCGGTAACAATCCCATGTCAAACATCAAGCATTCATATGAACTAGTTTACTCACTACATGAGAACTAATATACATATGATTTTGAAGTTAAAGATTATAACCATTGATCAAAAATAAATTGAAAACTTGTTTGTGTGTATGTCTACCCTTGGTAAATATTCAATACACGTTTTTCGTTTCCTTTTCCCCCTTTTTATGTTTTGTTAAGTTTGTAAACAAAACAGGGGAAGTAAACTAGGCGGTACTTTGCCTTTTTTCACAAGTTTGTTATAATTTTTATTAAAAATAAAAATTATGTTTTTTCGACCTTTAATTGTGCAATGAAAATGAAAATTATTCAAGTTCGAGGCCATATACTCTATATTTCTTCATTAGGATATTGTCCTAACAAATAATCTATAGAGTTTTTGTTTTCAAATTTATTATTTGACCCTTTCAGGAATGTGTTGATAGATCTATTTCGGGAATTTTCTAGGTTCCCATCATCAGAACACGTTTTGAAAGCGGTAACAATCCCATGTCAAACATCAAGCATTCATATGAACTAGTTTACTCACTACATGAGAACTAATATACATATGATTTTGAAGTTAAAGATTATAACCATTGATCAAAAAATAAATTGAAAACTTGTTTGTGTGTATGTCTACCCTTGGTAATATTCAATACACGTTTTCGTTTCCTTTTCCCCCTTTTTATGTTTTGTTAAGTTTGTAAACAAAACAGGGGAAGTAAACTAGGCGGTACTTTGCCTTTTTTCACAAGTTTGTTATAATTTTTATTAAAAATAAAAATTATGTTTTTTCGACCTTTAATTGTGCAATGAAAATGAAAATTATTCAAGTTCGAGGATAATTTTCATTTTCATTGCACAATTAAAGGTCGAAAAAACATAATTTTTATTTTTAATAAAATTATAACAAACTTGTGAAAAAAGGCAAAGTACCGCCTAGTTTACTTCCCCTGTTTTGTTTACAAACTTAACAAAACATAAAAAGGGGGAAAAGGAAACGAAACGTGTATTGAATATTTACCAAGGGTAGACATACACACAAACAAGTTTTCAATTTATTTTTTGATCAATGGTTATAATCTTTAACTTCAAAATCATATGTATATTAGTTCTCATGTAGTGAGTAAACTAGTTCATATGAATGCTTGATGTTTGACATGGGATTGTTACCGCTTTCAAAACGTGTTCTGATGATGGGAACCTAGAAAATTCCCGAAATAGATCTATCAACACATTCCTGAAAGGGTCAAATAATAAATTTGAAAACAAAAACTCTATAGATTATTTGTTAGGACAATATCCTAATGAAGAAATATAGAGTATATGGCCTCGAACTTGAATAATTTTCATTTTCATTGCACAATTAAAGGTCGAAAAAACATAATTTTTATTTTTAATAAAAATTATAACAAACTTGTGAAAAAAGGCAAAGTACCGCCTAGTTTACTTCCCCTGTTTTGTTTACAAACTTAACAAAACATAAAAAGGGGGAAAAGGAAACGAAAACGTGTATTGAATATTTACCAAGGGTAGACATACACACAAACAAGTTTTCAATTTATTTTTTGATCAATGGTTATAATCTTTAACTTCAAAATCATATGTATATTAGTTCTCATGTAGTGAGTAAACTAGTTCATATGAATGCTTGATGTTTGACATGGGATTGTTACCGCTTTCAAAACGTGTTCTGATGATGGGAACCTAGAAAATTCCCGAAATAGATCTATCAACACATTCCTGAAAGGGTCAAATAATAAATTTGAAAACAAAAACTCTATAGATTATTTGTTAGGACAATATCCTAATGAAGAAATATAGAGTATATGGCCTCGAACTTGAATAATTTTCATTTTCATTGCACAATTAAAGGTCGAAAAAACATAATTTTTATTTTTAATAAAAATTATAACAAACTTGTGAAAAAAGGCAAAGTACCGCCTAGTTTACTTCCCCTGTTTTGTTTACAAACTTAACAAAACATAAAAAGGGGGAAAAGGAAACGAAAACGTGTATTGAATATTTACCAAGGGTAGACATACACACAAACAAGTTTTCAATTTATTTTTTGATCAATGGTTATAATCTTTAACTTCAAAATCATATGTATATTAGTTCTCATGTAGTGAGTAAACTAGTTCATATGAATGCTTGATGTTTGACATGGGATTGTTACCGCTTTCAAAACGTGTTCTGATGATGGGAACCTAGAAAATTCCCGAAATAGATCTATCAACACATTCCTGAAAGGGTCAAATAATAAATTTGAAAACAAAAACTCTATAGATTATTTGTTAGGACAATATCCTAATGAAGAAATATAGAGTATATGGCCTCGAACTTGAATAATTTTCATTTTCATTGCACAATTAAAGGTCGAAAAAACATAATTTTTATTTTTAATAAAAATTATAACAAACTTGTGAAAAAAGGCAAAGTACCGCCTAGTTTACTTCCCCTGTTTTGTTTACAAACTTAACAAAACATAAAAAGGGGGAAAAGGAAACGAAAACGTGTATTGAATATTTACCAAGGGTAGACATTAGGGCGGGTCGATTTAATAATCGCCCAAAGCTCAGTGAAAATCGTATTCTAGGGATCAAAATAAGAAACTTTGCGGAATTAACCATACCTCTAAAACGAATTCTACTACCCCGAAACTGTTGACTTTTGTCCCGTAGGGTCAAGTTTTGAAAAATCCCACTTTGACCCATGTAGAGTGCCCCAATCGAGTCCAAATGTATGACCGACCCCCACTAACTTTGAAGGGCCGATCCACCCATGCTCGTGGCACACCCCCCTGGAACTCCCCTGGGGGGTTCCCCATACAAACATTTCAAAAAATCTCCATTTTTGGCACTTTATTTTATTATTTTTTATTTATTTTATTTATTTTTAATATTTTATTTATTTTTTCTCTTTAGAAATTTATTTAGTCAGAACATATGTAAATGAAAAAAATAATTTAACTTAGTAATAGAAAAGAAATAAAAAAAATTACTGTTTGAAGTCTTTTTTGCTTTCAAGTCTGGGCAATTTCGCACGGCTCTCTTATGTCGTCGCCATAACAGCCTCTACATTTTCCGGTATAACTCGTTTGGAAACGCTAGCTAGGAATTGAACGTGTCGTTCTGTTGCAGGTCGTAAAATAGGTTGTGTGGGTTTTTTAAGCCACCACAAGACACAGCTGCATGTCGTAAACTTACTTAAGCAAAATCGGTTACAGGTAGAATTGAGCATAAAATTATCATAAAGGATTTTCCAGAAGTAATAAAAGGCGCACTTGCTTAACAGATTTTGTGGTCAGATTAACTTTTAATTTACATGTAAGTATTTAATGGGCAGTTTTAACAACAAAATCGGTTACAGGTAGAATTAAAATTACCATTTCATTTTTATTACCTCGTAGACCATATATAACGCAACAGTTTTTGTGAATGCATTAAGTCGTTGTGAAGAACTCAAAGTGTGAAGTTCTAATTTCAGATAAAAAAATATTTAAAAAAAAAATCATTCCAAATCAAAAAGTTTACAATGAATCCACCATCCTTTACACCGCAAGATGAAGCAATAACAACATCAACAACTATCGAAAACCCAATGAGTCATATACCCAGGCATGATGTTACTGTTTTTGGTGTGTCTACTGATTTGACTGATCTTAATTTACCAACCCATCTGGATATTTTGAGATATTATTTTTACTTGAGCGAACAAAAAAAATTGCTCTATAAATCATTCACTATTCAAGTACAAGATAAGTTGATTGGAATTTGGAAAAAACTTGGTATGGAAATAATGCTGAAAAAAAGTGTATATAATAAATTGAATAGATTGCTTGTCAAATATCAAGAGCAAATCAAGAATAGAAACAAACACCAAGAATTTACAGAGTATGTAAAATCTCTGGAAACAATTTTTTTCATTGGAACATGTAAATGCGATTTGAAGGCAGCTCCATGTGCATGCGGTTTGGTTCCCGAACGCCTCAAAGAGTTTATGCACGATCAACATAATCAGAGAAGACTAACAATGGATGGATTTGCGATGGAAATTGAAGAGCAAGGAGCAACGTCTATGTCATCAATGCCAACATACCAAGATCCCGATGATTCAACATACGCACCGCCACCGGTTCAAGAAGATTTGGATATAAGCACAAGTTCACAATACACACAGAGATACGATTGTTTTAACTTTGCCTTGGTATGTGACAGATTTGGTGTGCCTGATAGAGTAGCATCAGCAATGGGAACCGCTCTTTTCCAAGATTTTAAAATGAAAGATACCCATGGCAAACCTCTCATCATGGATAAATCGAAAGTTCGCCGAGAAAAAGAGAAATGCAGACAAGAAGTGCTTCGCAAACGGTTAGATGATACCAATTTGTTAGCATTTTCATTCGATGGCAGAAAAGATGATACTTTAACGAGAGATGCAATTGATGAGAAGTATCATACTAGGATGGTAAAAGAACCTCATCTTGTTATTTTGAGAGAACCGAATTCTGAATTGATTGGTTACGTAAGACTGGAACATGAAACCGCTGAATACAAAACAACCAAATTAAATGATTTTTTTAACGATAAAAATATATCACTGAATGAATTAATTGGCATATGCGTTGACGGTGAGCCAACAAACACTGGCCCACACGGTGGAATTATACGACGATTCGAATTGCTGTTAAAAAGACCATTGCATTGGTTCGTTTGCCTTCTACACTTCAACGAACTTCCGTTTCGGCATTTGTTTGAAGCTTTGGATAAATCAACCAGCACTGGACCAAGATCGGCAACCGGAAAATTGAGCCGTCAAATCGAAACTTGTGAAACTCTTCCGGTAAGTTATTGCTATCACTCATTTATTATAATTGTCAACCGTTTTTAATTGCTTTATTTTTATATATTTTCAGGTGGTGGACGGCTTTCAGAAAATTGAGTTGAAAAATATGCCCCCTGCTCCAGAAAAAATTGAATTTTCCACCGATTCCAAGTACTTATACGACATGGCCCATGCAATTTCTAGCGGCGTGGTTTCAGTGGATCTGGCTAACATCAAACCAGGGAAAATTGTACATTCTCGGTGGCTCACCAAGGCCGCTAGACTATTACGATTATATGTGACAACGGAAAATCCAGATGCAAATTTAAGAATACTGGTTGAATTTATAATTACATGTTATGTGCCAATGTACTTCAATATTAAGTATTACAGCTCTGTCGTGTACGGTAGTAGATTATTTTTCAAATTCATTAGTTGGTCAAGATTTCTAGAACCTCGTTTACGCAAAATTGTCAATAAAGTAATTACAGATAATTCATATTATGCGCATTCGGAAAATATCTTGTTATCAATGTTGTTTGATGATAGCAAAGAAAAGCGCGACTGTGCTATCAAGATAATTCTACGCTATCGAACCGATGTTGACGACCCAACGGGACTTAGAGCTTATAAAAAACCAGATATAACTTTTATTGCACAAGTTACACGGAAATGATCAATATGAATGACATAAATGACGTATTTGAACCACCATTCACTCGAAGCATTCCATACGATACTTTGAAAGAATATTTAAATCAAGATGATCCACCGTTTAATGATCCAAAAATTCCATCACACATACAAGGAACAGAACGACACGTTCAATTGCTAGCTAGCGTTTCCAAACGAGTTATACCGGAAAATGTAGAGGCTGTTATGGCGACGACGTTAGAGAGCCGTGCGAAATTGCCCAGACTTGAAAGCAAAAAAGACTTCAAACAGTAATTTTTATCTTTTCTTTTCTATTACTAAGTTAAATTAATTTTTTCATTTACATATGTTCTGACTAAATAAATTTCTAAAGAGAAAAAATAAATAAAATATTAAAAATAAATAAAATAAATAAAAAATAATAAAATAAAGTGCCAAAAATGGAGATTTTTTGAAATGTTTGTATGGGGAACCCCCCAGGGGAGTTCCAGGGGGGTGTGCCACGAGCATGGGTGGATCGGCCCTTCAAAGTTAGTGGGGGTCGGTCATACATTTGGACTCGATTGGGGCACTCTACATGGGTCAAAGTGGGATTTTTCAAAACTTGACCCTACGGGACAAAAGTCAACAGTTTCGGGGTAGTAGAATTCGTTTTAGAGGTATGGTTAATTCCGCAAAGTTTCTTATTTTGATCCCTAGAATACGATTTTCACTGAGCTTTGGGCGATTTTTTTGCCTCCCCACAAATCGACCCGGCCTAGTAGACATACACACAAACAAGTTTTCAATTTATTTTTTGATCAATGGTTATAATCTTTAACTTCAAAATCATATGTATATTAGTTCTCATGTAGTGAGTAAACTAGTTCATATGAATGCTTGATGTTTGACATGGGATTGTTACCGCTTTCAAAACGTGTTCTGATGATGGGAACCTAGAAAATTCCCGAAATAGATCTATCAACACATTCCTGAAAGGGTCAAATAATAAATTTGAAAACAAAAACTCTATAGATTATTTGTTAGGACAATATCCTAATGAAGAAATATAGAGTATATGGCCTCGAACTTGAATAATTTTCATTTTCATTGCACAATTAAAGGTCGAAAAAACATAATTTTTATTTTTAATAAAAATTATAACAAACTTGTGAAAAAAGGCAAAGTACCGCCTAGTTTACTTCCCCTGTTTTGTTTACAAACTTAACAAAACATAAAAAGGGGGAAAAGGAAACGAAAACGTGTATTGAATATTTACCAAGGGTAGACATACACACAAACAAGTTTTCAATTTATTTTTGATCAATGGTTATAATCTTTAACTTCAAAATCATATGTATATTAGTTCTCATGTAGTGAGTAAACTAGTTCATATGAATGCTTGATGTTTGACATGGGATTGTTACCGCTTTCAAAACGTGTTCTATAGATTATTTGTTAGGACAATATCCTAATGAAGAAATATAGAGTATATGGCCTCGAACTTGAATAATTTTCATTTTCATTGCACAATTAAAGGTCGAAAAAACATAATTTTTATTTTTAATAAAAATTATAACAAACTTGTTTTTTCATTAATTTTAAAAGTTTCATAAAAAAAATTAATTCGATTTCATAAATTCTCTCTTCATAAATTTAATGAAATTTTTCTTTAAAGCTGTGAAATTATTTCAAAGACTTAACTTTTTCATAATTTTATTAATTTTCGATCTTAAGTTTTAGTTTAGTTGTTTTAGTATTCAGCATATTTTAAAAATTATTTCAATGTAAATAAAGCAAATCCAACATATTAGCTAGGTTGATACTATGTAACCTTTTATTAATTTTGGACTTCAATGAAATTGTTTAAAAAATCGTATGGAACTGTTCATTGGCTTAGTCCCAATGCATTTTTAAGACAGTCAATGAAACTTCTTAATGTTAAAAAATTGTATGAAACTGTTTCATAAATTTTGTAAACGCTTCATTGTCGAAATGATTCCTTAGTTTTATGAAGATTTTCATTAATTCTCACAACATTTCATAAACATTGACTTAAATAAAACCTGTTTCGCGGATTCTATTAAAAGTTTCCATGGACGAGTGACAGTGACAATTTTTGTTTAAGCTTTGGAGAAATTCATTACTGAAGTTGAGATAATTCTCTCAGTCTATGAAATTGTACTTTAATACACCAATTTGTATGGATATTTTAGATGTACCCTCACATTTTTACTCATAACTTTTGAGCCGCCTTACCGATTTCGGTACTTTTCAACACCAAACTGCTCGGGGGGATGTTCATTAATCTAGATAAAAATGAGCAGCCTCGCTTGCGTTTCCGCTGAGTGATCGCCATTTCAACTGACGGACAGGCAGACGTCAATGAAAAATTAAAAAAGTTCATAAAAAACGTAAGGAATGAGAACGCCAAACCTTTTGGAAGTTTTACGATACTGATCTAGTATATTCACCCTGACTTGGAATTTCTCACCCCCCAGAACGGCTGCTGTACTATGATTATAATTTCCATATGGTTGGAAGTCTTTGCAGTTGGAGTCTAGGTTTAACTGAGCAACATCGCTTGAGTATTTGTTCTAGGATATTGAAGTGTTCAATTTTCAATAGCATATTTGTGGAAGTTTTAATTGTGACCAATCAGAACAGAAAATGTTCTCACCTTTCATATGATACCCATATTGACATCTTAAAGTGAGTACAAGCATTTTAATATTTGTAAAGGAATTTTTACGTGATCACGAAAAACTGAAAACGCCATCTGTTTGTGATCTCTATCATATCGTAAATACTGATTTTTCCATATGTGAGAAAAAATTTAAATTTGTTGCACGGTGTCACTTTCAAGTATTTTTGGTATTCAAATGTGCATAATCAAAAATTAAATCAACATACAAATATACAGAAGCGATATAAAATAAATTTTTTTTTGAATTCCGGTTCGATATAGCAGACAATAAAAGTAACTAGTGATTCAATAAAAGAACGTAATTACCCAGTCAGAAAAATACAATTGGCACAATGTTGACAAAGCGTTGGCACAACGTGTTGTCTTGTTGCCCTATTGATAACACTAGCCAACCGTTGGTATGAGCGAACTTGCAACCATAACTTGGCATAACTTGGTAATTTAAAAAATTTGGTGCTTCTAAAATAGCTTAAATTAAATTAGTTCTGAGAAATGTGTATAATAAATGTGGGTTTTACAAAGAATACAGTGGTTTTCCAGTACCATTTTTTTTGTAACGTTGGCAATTTCTACCTGGGTAACTAAATTTAGCTAAAAAACTAATCCCAAAGGATTTGCTAAATCCCGTAAATCCTGGATTTCGGGATTCGGTATTTCTCGTTTGGCATCATCAGCCAAGACATACTGTACCGGTGACGTATGAGGTATATGGTGCAGTAAATAATAATGCTCATACGTCATGGTGTGCGTGCATGCTTTTTTAAATGGAATCTGATAAAAGTGATTATTTGAGTTCCTTTTTTGCATCTTAAATGTTCTAATTACTAGGAGCAGGTCATTTCTAAAATAAAAGGTGCCAGTATTGGGAACTTATTTTGTAGCCTTCGTCAATAACTTAAAAATAATTTTAATATCATTTGATCGTTTTGAGTTCTGCTAATTAAGCAAATTTTTTCTGTGATAAATTGAACAGTTTTTTGGGATAATGTTATTTTTTGTTTGTACACACTTTTTGTTTAACGAAAATTTCTATACAAACTAATAATCCGATTACGCAACTATTTGTACACATAATCTAACGAATTTAAAGAAAATAACTTGATGAAAAAAGTTCTGCTTTAAAAATAGAAAAAAGTATTACATAATAATGTGTGTCAGTAAATTTTCGATCACATTTTTTCATATAAAAACTTTAGTTAAGTTTTAGTTAATGAAATATAGTTAATTAGGCTAAAACTTATGTATATTAATGTCAACTGTTCATCTTTTATGCAACTTTTCCCGCAGAGCCTTTTTTATTCATTATGAGTACCTAAAATAAATTACAGCCCTAAATTTTAAAACGAACTTTTTATTTTTTCCCCAAAAAAACAAACACTTGTGTTCAAATATATATATAAATATATTTTTTAATATATTTATCTTTTAGAAAATTTGAAAAAAATAAAAAAAAAAGTTTTAAATAAAAAGATGAAAAAAGTTACAAAATACCGTTCTTGTATTTTTTCCCAACTTTTGTATTAACCCATTAATGCCTGCTCATAGATCGGCTCGTACGATCTTAATCAAATTTGGATATATGTGTCCAGGAGAATACAGAAGTTGATAGGAACAAAAAAAAAATGTTTACCTGTACACACACCTGAGATATGACATGGGTATTTAAATACCCAACAGTCATTGGTGTAATAGTGTAATAAAATAGAAAAAAGTTATAAGCTTGCTGCGTATAAACAGTTGTAAGTACAATAATTTTTTATTTTATATTTGACAAATATTTTCATCGTTTAATTATGAATATATTCATCCATTTTCAGATTGTCGTTATCTAAAACGGAATATTTGGATTTAAAATGATTCGTCGACAGAAAGTTCTGAATGCTATAGAAATGCAAGCTATTTTTGATAGTTGGTCTGATGAAGATAGTGATGGAGGAGAGAATTTTGTAGAACACGCATACACCGTTGACGTCATAATAACGCCACCCGATGTTGTCGACAATCTTAGTGATAATGAGGAATTGGACGACAATGTTCAATTGTTGCGCGATGAACAGGAGTTGCCTCGGGAGATTGTCGGACAGTTTGAAATTGAATGTGTTTACGATGACAGCAATGAGCACATGCCATCGGGTGGTGATAATGATATGGATAACGTAAATGAACCCGAAATTGAAGAAGAAAATGATGCGCCGGTGGCCTCAACATCTAGTGGCCGTGGTCGTAAATCAACTCTGAAATCAAGAAATGCACCGAAGCGACCCAGAATTGATCAAGAAATGAAACCAAGATGGTCTCGGTCGCAAAATTATCAATTCGATAAAATTCCATTTGATGATACGGCAACTTCATACAAAGCGTTGTATGAACAAATTGCAGCTCTGAATCCAGCGCAGATTTGGGAAAAATTCATTGATGAGGAGGTCTTGAACCTCTTGATCACTTCCAGCAACCAATATGCTTTGACCAACAATTGCCCATCATTTATTACATCAAGTAGTGAAATGAAAACGTTTTTGGGCGTATTGTATATCACTGGTTAGCACACCTTGCCACAAATACATAGTTATTGGTCAAATCGAGAATCTTTGGGATGCGAACTTATAAAAAAATGTATTTCGAGAGACAGATTCAAACGAATCAACCAATTTTTTTACGTTTGCGACAACTCAGCATTGGACACGAAAAATAAATTTGCAAAAGTCGCACCATTGAATGATTTAATGAACAAAAAATTCCTACAATTTGGTGTATTCTCTCACAAAACTTTCGATCGATGAGCAAATGATTGCATACTACTACGGCCGCCATTCTTGTAAAATGTTCATTAAAGGCAAGCCCATTCGTTTCGGGTACAAGTATTGGTGTCTGGCTTCGGCGGAAGGCTATTTGTATCAGCTCATTCCGTATGCTTGAAGTGCCAGGAGAACTTGGATTCTGCTCCTGCTTCCTGGATTACCACAATGGTGTTGAGCCAGTTGAGAAGAAACTTGTTAAAGCTAAATAATTTATTTTTAACAAATATCACGTTTTCTAAATAAAAAAACACAAACTTTTTGATTTAAATGTGAGTTTTATTCAAAATAAAATAAATATTTCCTTATTGCAAAAAAAATTTATATTTAGTACTCACCATGGACTGTTGGGTATTTAAATACCCAATTTCGTTAGAACTGAACTCACGGCCAGGTGTGTAAACTTATTTCTGTTCGGCTTTCTCTATTAAATAGAGGATACCAATAGCTATCCGGTAAGGGTACACGTTTTTCGTAATTGCCATTTTTCTATGTCTGGAGGCACTCTTCCTCTCCATTTTCCGACAGTGAAAAAACCGCTATTTTGACCTGTAAAAATATAAAGGTAAGCCCCAAAAAAATATTCGGTTCCATTTTTTTTTTATTTAAGGCCCATCTTTCTTCTTTGTTATAAAAAAAAAAATCCGTGATATCTCTCACCTGGTCCGCTCTAAAATTTTTTTAATGTCAACATTATCTTGGGTATTTAAATACCCATTAGGCAGGAATGGGTTAAGTTCAAAAAATTTATAATATTTCTACAAATAAAGTGTTAATGAAAAAACTTAAAAAAAAAAACATTAATGCACTAAGAGGTAAATCCTTCCTCTGAATACATTTTGTCAAACACGTATGATTTGCGGTATGAACAATACCGCTAATTTTGAATTGTGGTACAAAAAATTTATAATATTTCTGCAAATAAATTGCTAATGAAAAACTTGAAAAAAAAACATTACTACACTAAGAGATAAATCATTTCTCTGAGTACATTTTGTAAAACACGAATGATTTGTGGTATCAAAAATACCGCTAATTTTAAATTGAGGTACAAGATATAGATACCACACAAAATAGAACAGCCTCTAGATATTAATTATTTGCAAACTGCATTTATAAAACTGCAAAATAAGTGCGCGATACGAAAAAAAATGCGGTATGGTATAACAGATATGTTATAAAATTTTTCCGCGGTTTACATCCCGTAAATAAATAAATAGAAAATACTATTGGTTATTTGCAATTTTTTGTATTGCTAATTTTTTATATAATTTTTTGCGAATTAATTCTACTAATGACATTAGCTGTAGTAATATTTATGGTACAATATATTTATTTATATACAGGGTGTAAACCGCGGATGCGTTTAATAATAATAATATTGTTGCGCCATGTATCATTTTGCAAACCGCAATCATTTTGCAGTTTTTTAAATGCTCTCAGCAAAAACAGGCCTTACCAAATGTCCTAAAAGTAATGAGTTATGCACTACTGGCAGCCTTACATAAATATGAATTATCTTGGTTAACATATATGCATACAAGAGTATTAATAATATGCGATCACCTAATAATAGGTAAAAAAAAACTAATTCAAAAGAAATATTATTCATGGTCCAGAATGGAATCGATCAGGGGTCGTCAAATTAACAGGCGACTGCTGTATACCATAAGCCACTGAGTCATATAATAAAGGGTCCGCCAAATAACTTTTTTTTTTGAACTCCTGAACCATTTGGAGTTTGTATGGCGTCATACCAATGTCTTTTTGCAAAATTCGTCTCAATTATGTCTCCGAAATGTTCAATTGCTGAGAACGACGGTGAATTGATGTTGATGGCGCTTCACGCACACTTTCTGCCACAGCAGCAATTTTCTCGGGTGTATGCACTGTTTTTGGCTTCTCACGCTTTGGTTTTTCGATGAGGATGTCAGTTTTCTTTCACTTTTTTCACAACATAACGAACAAACGGACCATATTCGTTCAGAGGAAGGATAAAACTAATTATCTGTCAAATCAGACATGAGCTAAATGTTAACATTCACGAAATAAGCACTAGTTGAAAAAAAAACGTTAGATGGCGAATCCTGTTTACGCCGGCCTGCCACCGCGCGACAACATTTCCATCGGCGGTGTTGTGTGATGTTAGATATCCTAACATAACTATGTCCCGTGGGCACACAGTGTAATTATTACATCGGTCATCGATACCAAATCTTTCGATCTCTCGTCTTTTATTACTGGCAGCAGCAGCATCTGACATCACGCACATCGTCAAGTTTTGTAAAATTAAGTTAAATTAAATGAAATTAAATTAAATTAAAAGAAATTAAATAAAAAAAAAAAAAAAGAAATTGTAATTTATCTTCAATTGAAGGGTTAAAAGAAAAATAAAAACGTTAAATAAAAATATTGGCTCCAAGAGCAATCTACACAAAGGAATCGTCGTTGTAATCCATCTACAAGGCCGGCTAACCCCACAACAATAGAAGGCACAAAAAAGGCTCATCGAAGGTAACATTTGGTCCTATCTCCCGGTGAAGAGCTGGAACGGAAAGCATTTAAATAAGTATTCAGCAAATAAGGTATGTATCTTTGAAATTTAATATCTGGCGTTGGAGGAGAAAATTTTTTGTGGCTCGAGACAAAGTATTGAGGTTAAATCCGATACAAACGTGTCTCAACTGACTGTGTTGTTTAAGACGGCCATTTTTTATTTGCTTGTTGCATTTGTGGCTCTTTTTTTTGATATTCCTTCTTGCGTATGTGTTGTTCTTGTAAAAAGTTTATACTATACTACAAGTGCAGCCATCTTTAATTTTGTTTCTACAGAACTTTTGCGCCTTTTTTGCGAGCATTGCTACTCAAGCAGCCATCTTTTTTTCTCGGCAAAGTTTTTTTTTATGGAGCAGTTTTTTTTATATGAAAAGTTTTGCGCAAAGCCACTCCAAGTATAACTTATTGGAATTTTATTGAATTTTTACGGAAGATTGGAACGCGTTGTTAATTTGTGGTTCCTTAAGTGCAACTTCAGCATTTTTAACTAATTTTTCGTAAAACCTTGTGCATTTTTACCGGCCTTATTGAATTTATTGTCTCAAGAGACACCTGCTAAATTTTATAATGCATTTGAACAAAGCTGCAGCCTAAAGAACACACTTTTTATTTGTTGGCAAGGAATTTAAGAATTTTTGCGAGGATTTTTTCATCCCGCCTTAATATTTGTTGCTCGTTTGATATTTTCGAAGGAAAATTTTAGGAGCAGTTCTTAAAGCTTTGGTACCTTGGGTCCAGTTTTAATACCTTAAAAATTTTGGTGGTTTTTTGTGGAAATTTTGCATATTCTTCGAGTGGTACATAATGCCGTCATAAGTATTCACTGCTCATTTATATATCGTCTACAAAGGACAACCTTTTTGTGAGCATCTCTTGAAACTGTGCCATAGGATCCAATTTTGATAATTGAAAATTTTTTATGAAGGATTCATATGTACGCATTTTTGTCAATTGATATTTTTATATTGCTGCTATTGCGGGACAATTTGTGTCTCGGCTTTAACAAGTTTTAATTGCGCCTCAAAAACAAATTAATTGTGTGTTATAAATTTAACTATTTTACCAAGTTGCCTTACTCCGGGACTACAAATTCATTTTACGAGTATACGTCATAATTTTACCAAGTTTGTAAGCCCTTAGCCTACGGGAAAGTTTTTACACACAGCTATAAACATTTTACCAAGTTGTTGGCTCTTGGTCTACAGATAAGTTTATTGGTTCAATATTTCAAGTTTACCAAGTTTACCAAGTTAGTTTTCCCCTTAGTCTACGGTGAATTTGTTTAGCTCTGGGTTGTCATTTTTAAACAATTTTTTTTTTGCGGTTTTCAGCTATAGACATATTTGTCATAACAACTTTCCACATTTTACCAAGCGTGTGCTCCTTAGAGTGCGAATAAATTTCTGTATAAAAATTTGACAGTTTCACCAAGTTTTTGTTTATAAAACTGCATCTTCATACACAGTAATTACCTTTGTCATTTTACCAAGTTCGTTATCTTCGCGAATAACTTGCATAGTTTTACCAAGGTATTAATTTAACGTGTTTTGAGCAATTTTTGGCCCAATTTGATAAAATTTGGAACAAATAAGAAAGGAAAATGTCGAACTGGGACAAATTCAATGAAGCTGCTGAAAAAATAGTCAGATTAGAAACGCGGCTCAAAGAAGAAGATTTTTCCTCATATACACTAGAGGCCCTAGATTTCGAAAGGGACGGACTGGATAAAATTTGGGCAAAGTTTGAAAGTTTGTATGATAGTTGTTCTATTGACCCGGCTGAAAAGAAAAAAGAAACGTCGTCAGTACATACCAAATTTAATCAAATTCAGAAAACTAGCATTAAATGCGTGAATTTACTTGCAAGGGCAAGAAGGAGAATAAATAAGGAAGAATCCTCAGAATCTAGGACAGTGAGCCCCAAATGGGGAACTTCTTTGCCGATACAAGCATGCGAGGTTGATGTTTTTGATGGGACTTATTCGGCATGGCCTACATTTAGGGATTTGTTCACTGCGATTTACATAAATAATGATCGCTTAGACCCTGTTGCCAAGTTGTGTTGTCTCTTTCAAAAAACAACAGGTGATGCCAGGGCAGTAAACGCAAATATTAGCATAACATCTGAAAATTTTGGGGTCGCTTGGGAGAATCTAAGAAGTCAATATGAGAATAGGCGCGTGTTGTTCAATGAGCAGATGACTGCTCTATATGCTCTGGCCCCATGTCAAGGGGAATCTGATACTGAAATTAAGAGGCTACAAAGAGGGATAAATAATATTATGGCAATTTTAAAACTGTACAAAATTGATGTTGAGGCATGGGAACCCCTGTTTGTCTTTCATTGCTCAATTAGGCTACCAGTATTGTCATTAAATTTATGGGAACAATTCGTGAAAAATAAAAAGGATATTCCTAAGTGGAGTGAATTCAATGAATTTTTGACAGATAGATTCCGAGCTCTTGAAAGTGTTGGCAAAATGCGTGCCAGTAGCTCTTAAACTTTTCCTCAAGTAAATAGTCAGAATGTCAACAAACCCAAACAACTTAAAACGCATTACACAAAAGTTGAGGTAGCTCAATGTAAAATTTGTAAGGAGAACCACTCAATTGACAAATGTCGAAAATTTCTGAATATGGATCATAGAAATCGGATTTCTACATTAAGAAAATTTAACTACTGTTTTAATTGTTTGAAAACTGGTCACATGTTTAATGATTGTCCAACTGCTAATGGTTGTACAAGATGCAATAGAAAACATCACGTTCTTTTGCATAGAGAATTCACTCAGAATAGAGGCCCAGCGAACAAGAATAGTAAAGCTCAAAATAGCACTCAGTCAACTTCACCGAAAGCTAATATACAGTCCACTTCAAACTCAGGTTTGTCTCATGTGGTTCAAAGTCATTTTCACTCTGTTGCAAAGAAAGTTATGCTTGGTACTGCGTGGGTTAATATTGTTCACAATGGCGCTAGTTGTAAAGTGAGAGCTTTAATTGACCCTTGTTCAGAGGAAAGTTTCATATCGAAAAATGTTCAAAAGTTGTTGAAATTGCCAACGGTGCCAGTGTCGGCTGACGTTACGGGTCTGGGTTGTGAAGTTGTTAGCAGAATTGATAAAATGACAACTTTTTCAATGTTTTCAATAGTAAACCCAGATTTGTCTATTGAAATTGATGCTCTAGTGGTTCCCAAGGTGACTGTAGACACTCCAACTCAAAGTTTTATACCTCCTGATAACATGGAGTTGCCAGATCTGAGATTTGCTGATCCTAAATTTTATGAAAGTGGCCCCATTGATATGTTATTAGGCGGTGAATTATACCCATCAATTTTGTGCAAGGGCGTTCAATATGGCATTTTTGATTCATTAATCGCTCAGAATACAATATTTGGCTGGATTGTAACTGGGCCTACGAAACCGCTTCGTCCAGTCGTGCGCTCATTTGTAACTAAAGTTTCTATTGATGATCAGTTATCAAAATTTTGGGAGCTTGAAGAAGTCTCTCGCAAGCCGGTAATGTCAGAAGGAGATAAGCTGTGTGAGGAAATTTTTCGTTCCATTACTGTGAGAAATTCTGAAGGCAGATATATAGTTGATTTACCTTTCAAATCTGAAATTTCATCTCTTGGTCCGAATAGGCACATAGCTCTAAGCCAGTTTCTTAGAAACGAAAAGTCGTTGCTGAAAAAACCTGAGAATAAGGCTCTTTATGATGAGGTTCTAAATGAATATTTAACTCTGGCACATATGGAAAAAATTGAAAATCCTGTAGCTGGCCCGGGTTATTATTTACCCCATCACGGCGTTTTTAAGCCAGAAAGCACCACAATGAAATTAAGGGTGGTCTTCAATGCTTCAAGCATTACGTCCAGCGGGATAAGTCTAAATGACATATTGCACGTTGGCCCCGTGCTTCAAAAAGACTTGGTTTTTTTGGTACTAAAATGGCGATTTTATGAATTCGTCTTCAATGCGGACATTTCAAAAATGTACCGGAAAATTTTAATTAACTCTGAACACGCTTGTTTTCAACGAATTGTTTTTCGTGACACTCCTGATGCAGAAGTGCAAGATTATCAGTTGAAAACTGTTACATTTGGCGTCAATTGCGCTCCTTATTTGGCCCTCAGAACGCTGTTGCAGCTAGCTGATGACGAGGAACGTAATTTTCCGTATGGTGCTAGAATTTTAAGAGACTGTATGTATGTAGACGACGCTTTAGTTGGTGCTCATAGTTTGGACATAATTTTAAAGGCCCGTAATCAGCTAATTGACATATTGAAAACGGCAGGTTTCGAATTGCGAAAATGGACCTCTAATTCAAAAGAAATTTTAAATGGGTTGCCCTCAGATCACTTGTTGACTGAAAATTTCTTATGCTTGGACAGAGACAGTAATGCTAAAACTCTTGGGGTTCGCTGGAATGCTGCGGCTGATTATTTTTATTTTACAACAGATAAAATCGATAAAATCGTCATACACTAAGAGGGAGGTTCTTTCGATAATAGCAAGGCTCTTTGACCCAGCTGGCTGGCTGGCTCCTGTTATTATCACTGCAAAGGTTTTAATGCAGCAAATGTGGCTCGACAAAATTGAGTGGGACGAGAATATTAAACCTTTGGCTCTACAAAATTGGCAAGCATTTGTAGCTCAGTATAATGATATAGATACTATTACGGTTCCACGTTGGATTCATTATTCTCCGAATGCATATATCGAGTTTCATGGATTTTGTGATGCGTCGGAGTTGGCATACGCTGCTACTTTGTATGTCAGAGTTCAAGTTGGGGAAAAGGTTTTTACGAATTTATTAACTTCAAAATCAAAAGTAGCCCCGATTAAGAAACCGTCAATCCCGCGTTTAGAGTTGTGTGGTGCGGTACTTTTAGCAAAATTGGTTGATAGTATCATGCCTGAATTTAAATTAGAAAAACTTTCGCTCTATCTTTGGTCCCACTCAACAATTGTGTTAGCTTGGCTAAAAAAACCTCCATGTAGTTGGAAAACCTTTGTGGCTAACAGGGTTGCCACAGTTTTAGAAAAGGTCGGAAATAAAAATTGGGCTCATGTTATCTCTCAATATAATCCCGCCGACCTAGCAACCCGGGGGCTGATTCCGTCGGAGTTGAAAGACTGTAGTCTTTGGTGGCATGGTCCTGAGTGGCTTACTTTACAAAAATCAGCCTGGCCTGCCTACCCCTCAGATTATGAAACTACGGAAGAAATGAAAACTATCCAAGTTCATGTTGCTAGATCTGCTGAAAACGAAGATTTCTTAGACCGTTTCTCTAGCCTGCCCAAGGCTATTCACGTAATTGCGTATATTTTTCGCTTTGTTCAAAATGCTCGATTAAAATCTAGGAAAACTTTTCACTCTTTAAGGCTTTCTGCGGAGGAATTGAGATTTGTTAGAAATCGTATTTTTTTGTTGACCCAGCAGACACATTTTCCTGAAGATTATAACCGCTTGGCTACAGATAGAATCCTTCAATCTACTAGCCCTTTGTTGACGCTTACTCCCTTTTTAGACAAAAATAAAATCATTCGCGCAAACGGCCGTCTTAGTTCAGCGTCTAGCCTCTCGTACGCCGAAAGGTTTCCCATAATTTTGCCCTATAACAGCAGACTGGCTCGCCTGTACGTTGATTTTGTTCACAAGATGACACTTCACGGCGGTCTACGGTTGGCCCACAGTGTAATTCGACACGAGTGCTGGATTATTAAGGCCAAATCTCATAAAAACCTGCGTTAACAACTGCAAAGAATGCGTTTTATACCGAAAAACGCGCCAAGGTCAAATTATGGCTGCTTTGCCCGTCGAAAGAACTACTTTGAGTCGCCCATTTGCTAATACAGGCGTCGATTTTGCTGGCCCTTTTGAAATAAAAAGTTTCAAGGGCTACGTGTGCCTTTTTGTTTGCTTCTCCACCAAGGCGATCCATTTAGAAGCTGTCAGCGATTTATCTACTCCCGCCTTTCTAGCTGCCTTAACTCGTTTTGGTCGCCCGTCGCGGTTGCCCGAATTGTATTTATTCCGACAACGGCCGAAATTTCGTTGGAGCAGCGAAAGAAATTAAAGCAAACTTTGAAAATGCGTAAAAGAGCTAAGAGACCGCGCGGTCACAAAATATGAACCCCAGCGCCTATCGTGGCACTTTATTCCAGCCGCAGCTCCGCACATGGGCGGACTGTGGGAGGCAGGGGTTAAAAGCTTTAAAATGCACTTCAAAAAGATAGCTGGACAACTGAAATACACGTTTGAGGAATTTTCTACCCTACTGGCAACAATAGAAGCTTGCTTAAACTCTCGTCCGCTTGGCCCTCTGTCTGAAAGCGTCGAAGATTTGTCTGCCCTTACGCCAGGACATTTTTTGATTGGTTCGGCGCTGCTCACTCCTGCTGAACCTGACGAACTTCACTGTGCAGTTAGTCTGACCAACAGATGGCGAAAGGTAAAGGCCATGCAGCATGAAATGTGCCGACGCTGGAAAAACGAATATTTAAAGGAAATGCATAAACGCAATAAATGGAAACTCCCTCAAACTGACCTCCAAGAAAATGACCTCGTGGTGCCAAGAAGTGAGCCGCTTTGTCCCACTGATTGGCGGTTAGGCCGCATTTTAAAGATTCACCAAGGTTCCGATAGTAGGGTTCGAGTCGTAGACATTAAAACCCAAAATGGGGTTATTACACGCCCCATTCATAAATTGGTCCTGTTGCCACGTAGCTCCGACCAGTCTAATTAAATTTGTCCTGTGCCCACGCACTCTTACTATATTGCTATTTTATCTACTAACATCTCTGTTTTGCAGATCAATATGCCACCATCAACCTGGTTCAACGTTAGCTACTGTTGCCCTCTTTGCAACCGACATTGAGCGCAAATTGCGGGTGGTTGCCGATCATGGCCTTTGTTCGAATTGTTTGGCTCACTCTTACTTGGTGCGGGATTGCCGCAGCTTAGACCGGTGCAGACGCTGCAAACAGGCTCATAATACGATGTTGCACCGTGTAGCAGATGGCAATTTATGGTTCCCCATGACGGCTGTTGCTTGGGCCTACCCACAATCGAAAGTACGCAACAACGTATCCAGATCACAAGGTGCCCTAGTGCGCATGCTCCTTGATCCGAACGCAGCCCGATCATCGATAACTAATAAGAAGGCTAAAGAGCTGGGCTGTGACATTTTTGGTGGTCGGACCTTAATAACATTCGTTCACCGACGATTCGGACACAAGAAAATGTCGATAAAATGCGCTGTGGAAGATAAGGAACCCCGTTACACACCCCAGAGGGTGAAATTGATAATTATTGGGTGCGCCGTCGTGGTTGCGACATCGTTAACGCGGATTCATGTTGGTACATGCGTGACTCATACCACGTTGTAATTGGTGCAGACCATATGGGCCGAGTATTAGACGGACCTGCTGATGGCAGACCCGGAAAGATATATGTTCAAAAAACATATTTTGGAGATGCCTATTTTGGTGAGGGACCCGAAAATGAAGACCCCAGCTATATAGAGTATGAATATGAGTAAGGTGTAAGATTGCGTGGCCCAAAGATTTACTGAAGAATCTTTCCTTTTAAGTTGATATTATTTACCTTTTTTTTATTTTTTATTATTATACCATTTTGTATTATTAAATTTGCATTATATAATCTAAATGTCTAGATCCTATTGAATTCATGATCTATTTGCATTTTAAACTGATTAAATTCCATTCAACTTCATTTGAATTTCATGTACTTTTATTTTTATTGTACTGTTTCTTTTCCTTTACTTTAAAGTTTTAAATTAAATTGAGTTTGTTGCACTGTCGTTGCAAGAGGGGCGGTATGTTTACGCCGGCCTGCCACCGCGCGACAACATTTCCATCGGCGGTGTTGTGTGATGTTAGATGTCCTAAAATAACTATGTCCCGTGGGGACACAGTGTAATTATTACATCGGTCATCGATACCAAATCTTTCGATCTCTCGTCTTTTATTACTGGCAGCGGCAGCATCTGACATCACGCACATCGTCAAGTTTTGTAAAATTAAGTTAAATTAAATGAAATTAAATTAAAAGAAATTAAATAAAAAAAGAAATTGTAATTTATCTTCAATTGAAGGGTTAAAAGAAAAATAAAAAACGTTAAATAAAAATATTGGCTCCAAGAGCAATCTACACAAAGGAATCGTCGTTGTAATCCATCTACAAGGCCGGCTAACCCCACAACAATAGAAGGCACAAAGAAGGCTCATCGAAGGTAACACGTTCATAGTTTAAAACATAATTGAAGTCTTCTTCTATGTGAATTCGTTTAAGATATACCAAAGCTAACACCTTCCAATTTAGCTTAAAAAAAAAACGAATTATACTGAGTCTAAATATAGAATACATAACAATTTGGTATAATTATAGTTTGGAAGTATTAAGAAGAATAATCTATTATTGTTGAATAATTTGTTTGTATAAAAGAAGGCTCTTATTGGTAATCCAATGTTTTATTATTGAACTCATTACAAATTAATGTATAAGTAGCTATTACCATGGTTTTGCAGAGCTGCTTTAAATGAACATAAACTAGCAACTTTGGCGTTTTTTGTGAAAGCTTTTTTTGTACCACAACTTATCTCCTTTGTTGACAATTCCTATGGCTTTTCAGCAATGTGCGTCGTGAAGGGATTAACCTACTCATTACCCAGCAAAAAAAAACTCGATTTGGTAAGCAGTTGCTGCTTTTATATGCTTCCAAAATAGCGCTTCACCGTCATGCATACTATAAAGCAATTATTTAAGGCATTCTGTAGTGCTTCCCAAAATGCCTTCTTTGAAGCAATAAAGTATGCATACAATGAAGCAATAAAGTATGCATACAATGAACACACAAAAAAAATAAAATTCATAATTTTTTATGAAAAAGTTCTTATTTTTTAAAGGCACATACTATTTATGAAATTTACTTACTATTTATGAAGTGTTCCTAGTTTCCCATTATTTTTTAATAAATTGCATCATAATCGGTACGAATTTTGTCCATAAAAAATAAAATCATATTTAATATGTACAAATTCATAAATATTATGTTAGTTTCATAACTTAAATATGTTCCTACAATTCCCTACTTTATTTTATGATAGAAGACATACATAACAAATACATGTTCCCTTATTTTAAGAACGGCTTCATAAAATGTATGTAGAGACATTTTAAAGGTGTTGTCAACTTCTGTGTTAAAAAAAAAACACGGTCAGAATTTTGAAAACGGCAAGAAAGAAAAATTAAAATGCACTTGTATATTGATAAAAAAAAATTTAAAGCAAATAATTAAAAAAAAAAAACACAATTTGTGATATACACAATTTTATAATATATATTTATAAAATATTTTTTTTCCGAAATTTAGTACAAATATTTAAAGAAGGCACAGTGTAAGTGCAAAAAAATGTGAAAAATTGCAAATTAATTAAATAAATATAGGCGACCTTAAGTCGAAATAAATCTTAAACTAATAAATTTTTTAACTGGATAAAGATAATTAAAAGGTTTAAAAATCATTAAATAATTCAACAACTTTGTTTCAATCGCGAATAATTTTTTTTTGCAAAATTGCTACCCAGAGTTGCTAAATAATTATTTGAAAAAATTAATTTTTGACCTTTTCCAAAAATTATTTAAAAACATAGAAAAGTCTAATACTCTATATTGCCCGGCAAACAGTTTGCTTCCAAAATAGCGCTTAACCGTCTCGCATACAATAAAGCAATTACAAATTAAATGCGTTTTTTGAAGCATTAAATAATGCATACAATGCAGCATTAATGCTGTCAGCACACAAAAATAAAGAATAAAGATTTGTGCACTAAACTATACAAAATGTAAATTTTTAAAATATCTTTAACCGTCTGGGATTTGCATCCTGTCAAAGTTACAACTTTTGTTGCTTTAAAATACAACGTGCTCTAAGGCAAACAAAATTGCAAAATTTACTTAATGAATAATTTTTGTAAATGTCTGCCAAGTTTAGTTAAAAAATGTCCAGCTGATCTTTGACGGATTATGAGTTAAAAGAAACCTAGAAAAAATATACAAGGTTGTACAAATAATCATGTACAAATAATGAACAATTTAGGAAATAATAGAAACCTTAATAAGCAGAATAATTAAAATTAAAAAATAGCCGGGCACGATAAACACATGAAATCCAAAAGAAAGCACTGAAAAGCAACATTGAACATAACGGTGCAATGTAAAACAAAAAAATATGCTACAGTAAGTTGTGTGAATAAAAGATAATGTTGTATCTCTTTTGCTCATTATGTTAGAAAACAAGCAATAAAATTTAGTCTTACGCTGGCGTGGGGTGATAAAGGTTTTGTATTTAAAGTAAATTTATTGCTATTAAACAAAAATATAAAAGTGAATTATACAAATGTGGAATATTCCCCCTGTTTGCAGTAATCCTGAGAGTGTACAAATTCCCAACGAAGTCGTTGGAGACATAGCGTCATGGAGAACATAACGAACATAACCTCATCACATAGAGAAAGTACTCACAGATGTTCCAATTGGTCCAATAATATTATTTGAGCATTGGTTGGAATCTTGGCGAATGGAAATAAAACAACCCTTGGCTGGTTTCAGTAACGCAAATAAAAAAAATCAGATCAGAACTATAAGCTTTTTCAGATGAAACCAACACTGCATCAAATATTGACCTTAATGATTTACTTAATTCAAACACAAAATACATCGAAGACATGGATTTATCACTTTCTTTGGGAGACAGCTATCGTCTGGAAAATCAAATATTATATCAATTTCCTAGTGAAAAACTTGTAACTAAACAATTATATTTACACATTGTTTTATATATTATCTCATTTTAATTTCAATGAATATCATCGTACTTTTAAAAGAGGACGTATTTATGCTAAAGTATGCAACAGTAAAAATAAAGCTTTACAAGTTTCCACAACAATAGATTCTTCAACAAATAACCTGAAGAAGATTATGAATCAATAAGAAATTCGCTTAAAGACGATAAACTTGAAGAACATGAATATTTTGATTACTGGAGAAAATGCAGTGAATATAGATTTTCCCAAATCGAGAAATGCAAAACAGTTGCAGAAATATTGAAACTTTGGCCAGAATATACAGAAAAAAATGCAATTCGCATGGTAAAATGCTTGAAAGAATTTATGAATATTTATTAACTCCTTTAAATTTCAGTTTGACATTGACTTTTCTATAAAGCATACGCACCCTGAAAACATTCATGACAATTGGGCTTTATATTCGGAAAAAATCGAGGTACTATTAAAGAAAACAATTCCAGCGCAATCTAGGAATGGAATCATATTGAATGGCATAATTGAAGAGAAAGTTAGCAAGACCGTAATTGATACATTTTTTTTTTTTTGCACAAAACTTGATAGTTTTTCGTTTTGTTTTCCAAATTAAAAAAGGCTTAATAAAGTTTCACACTCAAAAAAAGTTTAAAATTTGTGTTGAGTTTTTGCATATTCTCATGTAATTTATATTTCGTATTGCTTAAATAAACTCTTGTTTTAAGTTAAATTTTCGGTCGATTCTACTTATAAACTTTTTTGTGTCTACAGATCAGCTTTTTAATTTCATTAATAACTAAATTATTTTTCTTTTTAAATTTATATTTTTTAAGGATTTCAATAGATACAAGAGAGATAATATTACTTATGAATTTGCATCAACTGCTGCTGTCCCCAAACAAGTGTGGAGGAAAAACCTCAAGAAGACTCATTAGGAGCATTTGCAATATTTGCAAATACGAATGAAGAAATGGAGGATAAAATACGGCATATAAGTTCCATTAGACCGTTTTTGCAGCCGTGCATTTTAGTTAGATTTAGATTTATTTTGCTTCATTATTAGAACATTAAGAATAAAACTATTTATAGTTCAATTGGTATAATATAATAGAGTCATAATTATAATAATAGTAACGACATTTAAAAACATTTAGACACTTGAAAAGTCAATATGTAGTGTATATTAATATAATAGATAAAAATAGGATAAAAATTTAAGATAAAAATTTTAATAAATATTAAAGACAATTTTTAATAAAGTTGGCTAGCTAGTTAAAGCAACATGTAAATTTGAAAAGAACAAAAAAAAAAAATGGAGAAAAAGAATTGTGATTTTATTATTTTTTTTTTCTTTTTATTATTTTTTTTATTATTTATTTAACAAAATGTTAATGAGAAAAAAAATATTGAGAGTTGAAGCTAATTGTTTAGAGTAAAATATTCAAAAAGGGCTTTTTTAAAACAGTTTTTTCTCTGTATAAGTTTTAACCTTACTGGTAAGGTTCTCCACAAACTAATGGCGTTAACGAAAAAGAATCTACTTGTGTTTAAAATGCGTATAGTTCGGCAAATTCAATGTTACACATTTGGCTGATCTACCAAAGTTAAGTTTTTCATAAAGATAAAGAGGGGTTTTGTCGCATAATAATCTGTGTAAGAATATCAGGTTTCGCATGCGTAAATATTCAACCAGGTCACAGCCGAGAACCATTTTTCTCCATGTCGATATACTACAGTATCGACCTAAACCCTATACATATCTCGTCGCATTATTAAAGCATACCTGTAACTTATGGAGTGAATGTGAGTCCAGTTTACTGTATATGTGAGTCCGAATATGTGATAAAAGGGACTATTAACTGAACAACAAGCTTCCGTTTTAACTCTGTGGGTGTGAAATTAGAGAATCTAATCTAATCCGTACAAGAGAAGGAGGAGTTAATGTGAAATCCCAAATACTTGACCCTATTTACATATTTAATGCCGGTGCCATTAAGGTATAGTGTTGGAAGGTCACTATGGCTGAGTTGGTTTCTACTAATCGGTAGAACCACAGATTTGGCAGGATTTAGCACTAAGTTATTAGTTCTAGCCCACACTAAAATAGAATTTAGGTCATCATTTAGTCTATAACATGTATCCTCCACCATTCCAATACGATTTGACATAGGCATGCACGCGAGCATGATTAACTACACTAAAGACATCATTAACAAAAATACTGAACAACAGGGGACCAAGAACAGATCCCTGAGGGACACCTGAAGAAATTCCTCTAAGGCCCGACTCTTTATCACCAACGATAACTTTCTGAACACGTCCAGACAGGTAATTCAACATAAGAATCAGAGCACTATTGGCAAAACCAAAATAATATTTTAATTTTTGACAAAGAATGCTATGATCAACTAGATCAAAAGCCTTAGAAAAATCTAAAAAGCACATGAATGATATATTTCCACAGTCATACTCCAGTCTTAAATCATCAAGTACTTTCAATGCAGCAGTTGTACAACTATGGGCTGTAGCATACAAGGTGAGTGCTTTTGTTGAAAGGTGTTAGAGGAGACCATATGTAGCGGGTGCACGCAATAGTACCGGCCGTATTACTGGTCGGAGGGTAGGTTCGTTGCTACTATCGCATCCATATCAACTTGCCACAAATTAAATTTTGTTTTGCGTGCAAGGGTTGGAGAAGGAGCGGAGAAAAATAGAACAATATATTGAAAAAAAGAAAGAAAAGATTTGAGGTTCGAAGTTAAAAAGGTTTTCACGAAAGAAAAAAAAATTATTGTCAACGATGTAAAAAGACAAAAATCGGCCCACCCTACCATGATCACAATGACAAGACAAAATCCAAATAAAATATGTTTGTGGTCCCATAACTCAGTCACAACAAGTACTTTACCGACTAGTTAAAAATCAAACAGATTATTTAAATCTTAACCCAAAAACATTTTTTTTATTAATAAATAGAAAATTCATTTTGAAATTAAAAAGTAATTTAAATTTAATAATATCATTAATTTAAATGCTAAAATTTCATTCAATTTAATCATTAGAATTTTCAAAATCCATAAAGAAATATAAAAAGAATAATTAATATAATATAAATAATATAAAACTAAAAATAATAAATCAAAAAAAAATTTAAATTATAGCAACGAATCTTTTGAAAACGGAATAAATAATAACGGTACGAAAATATTAATTACCGGTAAAACGTATAACTTAAATTAAAACCGTATAATTAAATTTATAATTAGCATTTTCAAAATTTATAACCGCGAAAATTTTATAATCTACCAAATTTTATGTAAATTAAGTTAATTGAATTTGTTTAATTTGCAAAATTTTCATTAAACATTTTAAAAAATTTAGCGTTCTAATTAATAAGAAAAGAAAATCATTGGTTAAAGACACAAAACGATTTTATGCCGGTCACGTTAAGTAATATGGTAAATTAACAACCGAACGAAAAGTCTTGTTTAAAAATTTATTTTTTTTAAATAAACACCGAGAGTAAAAAAAAAGAATTAAATGAGCAAAAGAGTAATAAAAAAAAACAAAAAAACCAGACTTACATTGTGGTTGTTGTTACAGCTTCAACGATGAAAGATCTTTCAGGGTTCAGCATGTTTTTGTAATTGATGAGTACTGTAATGTAATGATGTTAAAGAGAAATGTTGCTAAGAAATGTTTTGCAACATTTTAAGAGAAAATTAAAATGTTTTAATTTTTTTATTTTTTTAAAACTCTGTTGTCGTATTCGTTTTGATGTTAATTTAAAACAATTAATTTCATACTATTAGCCGCACTTCCGTTTTCACAAAAAAAAATATATAATTATTTTATTAATTTTAAAATGTTAATAATTTCACGATTTTTAAAAAATAATTTAAATTAAAGAGCAATACAATTGCATGAAGAAAAAGAAACAAAATAGACAAGAGTCATTGCCAGATGAATATAAAAAAAAATAGAGCAAGAACAAGAGTTCAAATTTGCTTATATATATTTTTTCCAATTAGTGAATATAAGAGTTAGAATGTATATGTGGTTTTAACATTTATACAAGAGCCCAATGGACCAAAACCCTTTAGAAAAATATTATATTAAGCTTGCAAGCATAAGCGTTAAGCTTTAGAAAGTATTGAAAAACGCTTTAATTTTATTGTAGAAAAATCAAAACGGAACATTCGTGATAATATCCCAATGGACCAAAACCCTTTAGAAAAATATTATATTAAGCTTGCAAGCATAAGCGTTAAGCTTTAAAAAGACTTTAGAAAGTATTGAAAAACGCTTTAATTTTATTGTAGAAAAATCAAAACGGAACCCTCGTGATAATATTACTGAAATAATATTTAAATAAGCTTATGCCGCTAATTTTAGAATAAGCTTATGTCAACAATTGTAGAATTAGCTTATGCTTACAAATTTAGAACAAGCTTATGCTACCAATTGTAGAATTAGCTTATGCCTACTTTTGTAAATTTTTTTATTATCGCCCCCCGATTTTCAGAAATTTTTGTGACTGTCTTACATTTTTGTGACTCTTACCTAGAATTTTTTTTTTTCAAGGTAAGATAGTCAGACAAATTTTTTTAACATTTCATTTTAACTAACCCTGCAAAGCCATTACAAAAATGTGTAAGAATCGGGCCTTATGTTTGAATATAAGAAATTCACATTTTATTTAATTTGTTTTATTAAGAAATTTTTATTTAAGTTTTTGGAATTGAAAAACACTTAAAAAATAATTTTAAAAAAATCAATTCATTAAAAATTCAAGTTTTTAACATTTTAAAAGCAAAAACTTAAAAAATTTTAGTGTGCATAGGCAAAGAAAAAAAATATGACTGGAATAAAAAAAGAAAACAAAACAAAACAATGCAAAGTAATCAACGACGTACATACAGAATTTAACGGGACTTTGCTGCAGCGACATGTCAGCACGTTGTAAAGAATACTACTTTCTCAAACACGGTTGAAAAAGGCTTTAGTATTTTTTTTAAAAAAAGCTTATTCTAAAGTACTGTTATACTTTACTTATTTTGTGGTCCATTGGGAGTATTGTTAAAAAAACCAAAAGGCATTCAACACTGGGAAACACCGAAATTTAAAAATTAACTCTTATTAAAGAAATTTAGTATTGTGAAATTATTATCATTTTGTAAAAAAAACTATCACTTAATTTTATAACTTTAATCATTATTTATGCATGCAACATATTATTTTAAAAAAATCATTTATTTAAAATTTTTTGTTAGAAAATTTTTAGCAGAAATTTCAAATTTATGAAACATATTTCTTTTTTTAGTAATTTTAATAATTTAAATGATTTTAATGTCACTATGTTTTTTTTATAGGTTTTTATCTTTCATATAGTTTTTAAACATTTTCGATTTATAAAAAAATCTAATAAAAAAAAACGACTATTCAATAAATTTGTTGCCTGGTGTAACATATTTTTTAAAAATTAACCATCTCTCTTTTATATTGTTTTTGCACTACGGAATTTTTGATTTTTTGTTCTTCTTCTTTTGTTTTTTTTTTTCTAAAGTAAATCCACTTTTTGTGCAATATTAATTTAATATTTTAAAAATTTAACAATTTGAATATTTTTATTTTTTAACCTTTTTAGAGCAATTTTTTTTCCAGTTTTTATGTGAAATATTCTTTTAGTATATAGAATTTTTATGTATTTCTAAATTTGTTTTGTATTCATTTTTTTAGGTATTAGAAATTTTGATTTTAATTCCAGTGTATTTTTAATTTTAATTAATTCTTTTTAGTTTTTAGGTCTTATTTAAAAATCACTTTTGATAACTTGTTTTTCCTTTTTTTAACAATTCTACCCACTTTTAGCACTGATTTTAACGATTTTTATATTTTTTATTCAACACCACGAAAATTAATTTTTTTTGCTGATGCATGAATTGAAGATCAACCGCAACTGAAGACACCAAACTCTCTTTTACATCAACTAGGCTGAGGAGATTATGAAAAAAAAACTTCTTGAGAGATTCGATTAAACTTCATTTAGATTTTGTTGTTGGTAATTTACCATTAGGTGCCAAATCTATGAACAAATTAATTTCATGAGATTTGATATAAAAAAAATAGAAAAAATATGAGAGGAATTGAATTAAAAGAATTACCTTATTGAATTGGCACCTTTAGATAAAAAAAAACGCAAAAATCACCACACACCAAATAGTGAAAAATCCAAGATTTCTAGAAAAATTATAAATTTTACAATTTTTATTAAATCTTGACCATAATTTTATTTTAGTCAGAAGAAAATACCCATTATTTTTAAAATTGCCAAGAATATTACTCCAATTAAAATTTGAGAAATTCTGCCCTTGCAAAGCCAGTGTCTCTGTAGAGATTAATTTTTTACGAGCTGTTTAACAGAATACGAATTAATTTACTTAAAAATTTTATAAATTACATTTAGAAATTTATGAAACCAATTTAATTAAATAAAATAAACTTACATTTATTTAAGGATTTGTCCCCGAATAAAATATGAATATAAAGGAGAATATCCTTAATAAAATTGGTTTTAAAGAAAATTAATTTTGAATAAAAAAATCACTTTTCAAAAAAACTTTTAGAAATTTTATTTTTTTTTAGAGTAGAACTTCACTGTACGACACTTTTACAGAATAATGGCGATTTGTATCTTCGTTTTCTCAAAAGAAACCTCAGTTTGGTGGCGTGATTTTGCAAAATTGAAAATCTAACGTTTTCGTTCCAAGTATACAAAGGAGTTAATACAAAGAAAGAAACAAAAAAAAATCAAATTAAAATAGTGTTGACTAGTTGCATTTTGAAGCTATGACAAATAGATGGCGGTGTTAAATATGTTAACGTGTATAAAATGTGTGTAAAATATGTATAAAAATAAATACTTTAAAAAAAACTTGAGAAGTTTTCTATAGAACAAAATATATAAAAAATTACAATAAAATTTGAGGCAAGTGCCCTTACAGGGCAGCACGAAATCCGGACTGCAGAGGAGATAAAAGTGTTTTCGAATTCAAGTACTCCGTAATTTGTGCTGACATCAGTGACTCAAAAACTTTAGCGAGAACAGGAAGTATGCTTATTGGCCTGTAATAATTTGGACAAGAAGCAGATAGAATTTTTGCAACAGGGGTAACCCGACCAATTTTCCACAGCCTAGGAAAGCTAGATGTTGTAATAATATGATTAAATATATGTGTAAGAGAACTTAGAACATAAGGCAGCACAATTTTTAAAAATCGTAAAGATACACCATCTTCGCCAATGGCGTTAGACCGAACTTTCATAACCATTTTATTGGTGATATAAATATGATTAAGGAAATATACGTTTATGTTGATGGTATGCGTTTTAAAACTATGTATGTTTTTCATGCTGTTGATATGTGCTTCAAAATCTTCTTTGTGTTCAATTTGAAATATCCAGAAGCTGCTAGTCTTTTCTGGATATTTATAGAATATTTTTTTATAAAATTAATTTTTCTAAAACGTTAACGTTAAAGTTGCAACACTTTGCAATGAATTAAATGCAAAATAAATATTATTTTGATTATTTTTCATTATAATACGTATGAAAAATGTATATGTTATATGTTACATTATTAACCAACGAATTTATGTTTTTTTATCTCAGTTTAAGATATATGTTATGAGGCATGATTACTATTTTGATTAAAAGCTTTAAATATTACTTATGAATTTCTTCAATTCAATTCAATTTCTTTATTATTTTATTGCCTAACAAAAAACAAGTTATAATTTTTTCTTTGAAATCTCAAAAATACTTAAATTACATAAAATAATTATATGACCAATTTTAATTTTGATTTGCATGAATATATAAAAATTTTAATTGAAAAAAAATATATATTATCTTAAATATAATGCATATTAAATATGTAAAGCAACGAATTTTTGTTATTTTTTTAAAAGACCTCATTTTGAAATATTTTTAGGCATCATTATTATTTTGATTAATACTTTAAGTATTATATTAATACAATTTCTTAAATTGTTTGCAAATTTTAATTTTTTTTATACCAATATGTATTATTTAAAATATAGAAAATAAACTTTTACAAATCAGTACAGCATTTTTATTTTCATTATAAAGAATTTCTTAGCATTTATGAACAGGTTTTTAAAATTATTTATTAAATGAACTGTTTAATAGCATTTATGAAAAGGTACATAAAATTCCCATTAATATTTCAATTTATGCAAGTTTTCTTACATATTAGGATTTTGTACATTAGCAAATTTTTTAAGTACTTTTTCATAAATATTACGTGTTTCTACATATATTTTACGAACCTTGTCATAATTTACGAGACACAAACTTTCCCAGTATTTTTTATGAACTGTTCATAAATGTTATGAAAAAGTTCCTAAATTAGTACATTGGCAAATTTTTATAAAATATTCATAAATAGTATGAATTTTTTTTTTTGTGTGAAGCAATGAAGATTGCATACAATGAAGCAGTAAAGAATACATACAATGAAGCAATCAAGTATCAATAAATCAATTTAATGTATTCAGTAAAAACGTCATTAACTGTACGAAAATTAAATTTTTTTGTAAATTTTTTTCATAAAAATTAATGATTTTTTCCAGAAGCTCTTTCTGAAGCTCTTCCAGAAGCTCTTTTCGAAGCTCTTCCCGAAGCTCTTCCAGAAGCTCTTTCAGAAGCTCTTCCAGAAGCTCTTTCAGAAGCTCCTCCAGAAGCTCTTTCAGAAGCTCTTCCACAAGCTCTTCCAGAAGCTCTTTCAGAAGCTCTTCCTCAAGCTCTTCCCGAAGCGAACACATGAAAGAAGCGCTTTTCAACTGCTTAAAAGAGACATACCAAGTGAGACATCGCGTACAAAAATCATGCCCTCTGGAATGCCTTCCGGAAGCGCTTCGTAATTGAATAATGCCTTCCGGAAGCGCTTCTTTGAAGCCCTTTTTTTTTGCTGGGTATATTCATATTGTTGTGCAAGTTTATTAACACCGCGAAATTCGTTTCGATTTTATTTCTAGAAATATTTGAAATTTTTTGAGCTTAATACAAAATGTGAAAAAAGAGTAGTTGTTTTTTTGTACTTTTTCAACTTTGTTATTTAACAACATTTTTTTTTCTTGTTTTTTTATTGAAGTTTTTGACAGTTGAATATCAAAATACATGTTTTGCTTTTTGTACATGCCAAATTTGTTCATAATTAGTATGAACTGCTTTTCTTGATTTCAATTCAGGATACAGGAGAACAAACTGTTACTATTTAAAAATTAAAAAGATCTGAATATTAATTCAAAACATCAAAAAAGTGGGATATACCACAAATTTATTGGAAATAATTCGGCAATTTCTTACTTCGTAGTCCAATTGCAGTGAAATTTGGAAAGGGATTTTTTTAAGTAATACTTCAATATTACCACCCAAACGGAGACTTCAATATGACCACCCAAATTAAAGAACTTTTTGCATATACAATAATCAGTGTTCGCCATTTTTTTCCAATCCGATTTTCAAAATACTAATAATTTTGTAATGTGCTAGTGGAGACTATTAAGTTAATATGTATGTGTTATCCCTAATAGTCCCGAGATATACCCATTTGGAAATTAGAAATTCCAAATGTGGTACGACTCAGGTAAATTTTTTGTTATAAGCTGGACGAAATCGGGGCAAATTTCTTTTTTAAAATATTGATTATTTAACTATATAAATTCTTGATAATGCAATATCTTGCTCCACTCAACAACTACATTAAAAATTAAAAACAAAATAAATTTTTTGCAATTTTTTTACGAAAAAGCACCAACAGTATTTTACCTCCAGATAAATATTTTCTTTCTGAATATATAAAGTGTGCATACTATTCAGAAATGTCTTTTTATATAAAAGGAGTTGTATTAAAAAAATTTTTATTTGTATGTACTTTTCCAACTTGGTGCTTCTAAAGTTGCCACATTTTTAGGCCAAATACCCACTTCGGAAATCATAATAGCAAGTTACAAATTTCAGTTATTGTTAAACTGTAAGTTTTCAATTAAATATTTATTAATAGACATAATTTAATGATTTTTTCTATTTAAATATACTTTTAAGTCAACCATGTGAAATGCATGTCTGAATTTATGATTTGCTGTAATCAATCCCACATTTCTAAAAAAATAGTTCCAAAATTGGAATTTTTTAAATTGTTTGCTGCCAGTTATATATTTAAGGCGTGGATTGGAAGAAACTTACCCAAAAAAATCAGGTTTATGTTGGAATATCTACAACCGCTATCGCTACATAATTGCAGGCCTGAGCAATTTTTAACAGTTGGTTAAAATTGATATTTGGTAATAGTTGGATTAGGGGTCCATCTTGAAACACTATGCTGCCATAAAAAACTTTTGACAAATCGCGTGTTTTTGCATATAAGACACCATATTAAACTAATTGTTTTCTGGATGAACGTCTCTTTCTAAACTCCAGTTTTTACTGCATGACCATTTGCTAGTTTAGCGATAAAATTCGTTGAAACTGTAAAAATTTGGAAAAATAAGGAAAACCACTAAATATCGGGTTTAATAAACAGTTTTGTAAAGAAAATACATTTAAGCAGAAATGAGTAAAGTTGATTGCATTTTAAGAAGGAAACGTTATATGTAAAAAACTGCATTTACAAAATTTAAAATAATTTTGTGGAAAACTGTACCAAAGATTAAAAAATTAAGTACTCCATTGAAATCAGCGTACCTGCAATATATAGAATTGGTGGTCATAGCATTATTAATTTTTGAAAGTTATGATTTTGTACTCCTGTACACAGTGGGCCAGGATCTCGATTTTTTTACCAAATGTTTAGACAAAGCTGCAGGAGATATTTACAAAGCTTTCATCACAATGTGTTCCCTAGGATACCCTCTAACTAGATTTTTGCGACCGTCTGCGATCATTCACAATTTTTTGAGATGTTTTCCTATAACTGAAAAATCATACTTCAACATTAAGAAAGGTTTGTATATTTTCGTTTTTGGTTAAATCTAAAATAAACTTATACAAATAGATCTTAAATGGGTTTGGGAGTAGCGTTTCTCAAATTAAAAATAAAAAAATGAACATATAAGAAATCAAAATGGAGAATCCAATATGACCAACCAGCCTCCACTTAATAAGCCTTTAAGCTGAAATTTTAATTGTAGTGTTAAATTTACCCATTCGATAATACGTTATGACCCAAAAATTTAACTAATTAATATAGGTCTGTTTGATATTATATACATTTAATGTTTTTAAACAGATTTGTCGATTAAACAGGAATATTTAAGGTGTAACGCTCAATAGTGTGGTGAAATATTTAATCTTAAATTTGATAATTGTCATAAAAAAGTGTTGGTGCAATTGCAATTTTTTTCTTTTTAACTAAAATTTGCTGGGATTTGGTTCATTATACTACCAGATTTAAAAATCACTTCACAAATTAATGCACTCACGAAAATACTACTGCTAAGCTTGATCTGGAAAACTTAGTTTGAACTAGAAAATTTTCCTAATACGTTAATTTGTCTACATTCACAAATCGTGAAATCTTAGAAAATCTTCCAAATGAAAATAATATAGAAGGTATCATTTATTATCATATATAAATCGGGGCATTTAATTAGTAAGTGCTTAAATGTGGATATTTTGAGAATATCAATTAAAAATTTGGTTTATCATAAAAAATATCTCAAAGTAATAGAAAAAATTATGAGAAAAAGAATAGAACATTGTTTGATTCGACATTTATCGTTTCATATTTTAATGGTAGGTCGGATTTAACTGGTCCCTCTAAACTAAACTACCAAGATATGTCTCAACGTAGTAAGAGAATGGAAACATTAGAAGTAGGCAATACTCTTAGGAACTATCAATGTAGAATTTTAATATCAGCACATTTTGCTTTTAAATTTATGATCGGCATATAGAATCCTCCATTTTGATATGCTAAGTTTTGATTTCCGATTGGTAATCAGCGATCTCCTATAATTCATAAACAACAAATTAAGGTTCAATACATTTAAATTTTAAAACAATTGTACTCACCATTTTTAATTTTTAATTATAGATTCATGCTTAGCAACCACAAAAACTCCTATGATAGCAATGTCAACAAACTTTTCGCCATATTTAATTCGCCATTTTGAATTTTAAATTTTCGATTCTTTTCTTAATAAACAAATAATTGAATAATTGGTGACGAATCACCTTCACCACTCGATAGTATTTCAAAAGTTTCTGTTTCGATGTTAGCGATTATTTCATTCCGAGGAAATTTCGAAATATATTTTGTGACGAATTATTGTTCAATTTTTATATACCTCCCGATAATGTGCCAGGCCTTAAGAAATATATCTCTGGAACTTTAGAGCTCTTTGGAAATTTTGGTCATGTTGGACAAAGTGATTTCTTAATTTTCGTTCTAATTCAAGGTCTTCACAAATAATTTTAGGTGGCAATGCAACCATTTATAACTTGTCTTTACCTGAATCATTAATATCATCATCATCGTTTTCGTTGACCATATTAACTAAATCATCGTCATCCAATTCTGTGTCTGTTATTATCTCCAAAATTTCTTTCTCAGAAAAGTCATCAAAACCTTATCCTGCAAGTGTTCGCGCTAATTCAATTATTTTAGAATATTCCTGCTCCAAAGGTTGATAAAAAATATTTTCCATTCATACTATTGGCCACAATTTTTTCCAGCATTATCGATAAAAATCGAAAAAAGATCGTGTAAATCGAGGTAATTTCCATATTCCTCGATTTATACGAGAAATAAAAAAATCGTGGTAAAGCGAAATCGTATAAAAAAGGGTCGTGTAAATCGATTGATAGGTGTATCTCTATTTTTACTAGTTAAAATATTCATGTAAAATTTTAGTCAGTAAACAATATACTAAAATATACACAAAGATATACTCATTTCTCCTATTTGAACTGATATTCATTTAAAAACAGGCTTTAAAATTAAGCTTATTTGTTGAATATTTAGAAAATATGTTGTGACTGAATGCTTTTATTCAACTTTATATATACAAATAGATTCTTTAATTTGTTCTGTATAATTAGATCTAGTAAATTAATTTAAAATTGGATATAGAAGTATATCATTTGATTCGATTGTATCGGAGTTGTGGTCTCATCTAATTTTATCTCATTAATCCAATCTTAGAGAAATTGACATAATTTTTTATAGTCACATGCCATGTAGTAATATCAAATAAATAATGCTACAATGTCGAACTGTACATACATAATCAGATCAAATTGTATTAATGGATATACTAAACCATAAACTAATTTTTAACCGGGAAAGAAATTAATTAGTTTTCAGTGACTTTAGTTTGTTTCATTACGTTTGACGTATATATCATTATGTACATTAGGTATTTTACCATATATACCATTTAACAAAGTGTTCTAATGTATATAAACGGGTTTGTGTCTCACTAAAATATAATAATGATGGTAAAGTACACTGTTGGTCATGAATGTACTATATAGTTTTATTTGTGTTACGGAAGATTAAAAGGAAAATTTAGGAGCAGCATTTTTTATTACTCGTGGTGATTATTTTGTTTCGGAAACATGCTCATTTTATTTTTTTTTTCAGAGTTTTGTAGAACTATTAGTAACGATAACATCTCTGTAGTAACCATCTAGTTTAGTTTATTTCACTTTATACCATTGATATGATGTACAATCGACTTTTCATGCATCTTATACCATTTGGGTTTTGTGAAATCCTAAGTTTCCATAACACTTTCCAAGTACGTAACATACTCTAAACGTTTTATAAATTGTTAATCCCCACGCTTTAACACTACGTGAAAAGATTCTGCCTTGTAAATTGAGAAGGTGGTATCTTATGAAAAAGTTGCGGTTATGGTAATTACTTTTGGATCCTTAAATTTCAAGAACATTCCAAATATATAGTGACCTAAACTTTTGTTCGTCGAATACGCTGGAACACCCATCATCATTGTTACCTTGTTAAATATTATCATCCAGGTAAAATTCAATTAATCTTGTCCTCTTATGTGCTTATTGTTTCATATATTAAATATTACCATCCAGGCACTTGCAGAAGTTGTTGGCCCTTTACGCGTTAATTCTACTTGAAAGTCCAGTTCCAATTATTACAACAAAATTATATACGCAAAATATCGAGTCGGCAAGAAGAAACACACCGAAATAAAATTTACACACAACAGCTTCAATTTCATACGGTTCTGGTGACGTCATGGATATAGAGATTTGCAAAGGAGGAACACAAAAATAATCTAGAAACCGGAATATGTTTTAACAAAATGTATTAAACATAACACGTCGCAAAATCAAATACTCCAGTAAATATACTACCTGATGGTCAACGTGATAATATTGGAATTTAAGCAGTGGCTTTTACAAGACATTCGCCGCTACACGAATGAGTGAATACATTTTGTTTTTGTCCTGCATGTATTTTGTTATTGTTTTTTCGTTCGTGTGAAGAAAAATGTCATTTAAAAACAGGGTATAAATAATTAATATTTTAGTATAATCATCAAGTAAAAATTAAAAGATCTAGGAATTTATTAGTGTCAACTCCTAAATTAAGTAACGTATAGTGAGTGTGTTAATAGAATCTGAAATTTTACAAATTGTGGCTTGCTAAAGGAAACCCTAGTAGCAATAAACAAGAAGAATGAATAGAGGTTTAGTTCCCAAATTATAGTAAAAGTAATAACACTGCCAATTACGAAATTTCCTTTGAAAACCAGTGCTAAAATAACAACATTTAAAACATCCCATCAAGTACCACTTGTTCATAGACTACTTAGCAAGTTCCGTCATGTACTTTGCGTTTAACAGCTGTTCAAAACATACAACCTAGTAGATTTTTTTTAAAAATGGAAATAAGTAAATTTCGAGTGCTCATTTAACATTATTTTTGAGAAAAAAAAAAACCGTCAATCAAACCTAGGAAAAGCTTGATAAACACTATGGGGACTCTGTATCATCGATTTCAATGGTAAAAAAGTGGTTTACTGACTTTCGTTGTGGTCGTACAAGTACAAATGACGCTGAACGTTCTGGACGGCCAATTAAGGTCAATACACCTGATAATGTCGAATAAATCCACGATATGGTGTTGACCGATCGAAAAGTAAAATTGTGTGAGATTGTTGATGCCATATGCATTTCATATGGCAGTGTGGGTTTCGAGTTTAGATGGTCAATTGGGTTTAAGAAAGCTGTTTGCAAGATGGGTGCCGCGTTTGCTCTCAATTGACCATAAACGTAATCGTGGCCAATGAGGTGATGGCAACAGATTTTTTGGGATGCACGCGGGATAATCCACATCAATTTCCTTCAAAAAGGAAAAACAATAAACGGTGAATATTATGTTAACTTATTGGAACGATTTAACGAGGATTTAAGAAAAAATTACCCCATATGGCCAAGAAATGTCTATTTGACGGACCTCAAAAAATCCTATTTTTTGGAAGGGATACAGAAATTGGAGAAACGTTGGACTAAGTGTATTGATCTAAAAGGAGATAATGTTGAAAAATATATTTTTTTTTTGCAAAAAAAAAACTGTGTTTTATTCAAAAGTCACTGACTTATTGATCCGCCCTCGTATCTTCAACAAAATCACTTAAACCAGATGAGCTTACTTCCAAATTTTCAAGTAGTTGATGAAGTTATTTTTTTTTTTTTTGAAAAAAAATTAACACTTGTTTTCGGAAAATTTCTTTTCAGTGCAGTTTAAATATGTAAGTGGGCTTGATTTCCCTTTAAAGTTAATATCTCTCCGTGGCATATTTTATTAGAAAAATCGGTACCGATACAAGAAAATTATTAAATACTCCATCTATTAATCATAAATCTAATAATAAATAATAAAAAAGATCCAGATAATTTCAATAACCTAAATTTATACCAAAATAGAATGAAATTATAACGGTTCTAATTAATGTGAGTTGTTGGTTAGTTCGGTTAAAGATCATGAATATTTTTCCATATTAACAGAAAAATTATAATTTTAGAATGTTGATGAAGGCCGTTGCGGGCTAGAAAGTTAACTCCATTCATGCAGGTGTCAAATAACTTTTTTCTAATTGTTTTTTCTGTTAATTAAAGTAAATTATCACAAATAAAATTATAATTTTTCTGTTAATATGGAAAAATATTCCTGATCTTTAACCGAACTAACCAAAAACTCACACACAATTTATATAGATCAACAATAAAAATTCGGTTCTAATTAATTTCATTATTACAGAAAAAAAATAAAATCATATATTTGTACTAAGAATTGTGTCCACTGTGGTAACACGAACCAAAATTTCATTATAAAATAATATACAAAAAATTAATTATCATTGATTTAGCTTAACAACGTCCAAGACATCAAACCAACTTCGAACTTACTGAAGGCTTTCATCGAACTTCGAGTATTTGGGTGAGTTACAACTTAATTGATATAATTCATTAATTCTTGCATTTCATCATTATCGCATGTTAAACAAAAAGAACAAAAACTACACAAGGAGAAATAAAGTACCAACCGAATTGAAAAGTGTATTTTAATGGTAACAACTTATATACTCACTAAGTGCAACGATGTTTACATTAGCTTTCTTTTGTTTTTGGGGTTACTATTATATTTCAGTTGAATTAACCGAATTTTGTTGTGAAAACTAATGTTCAGTTATCACTAAATTTCTTAGTCACTAAATTTCAGTTGGCAAGTAGCTAAATTTTTATCTGTGTATATGTTTCATAACTAACCAGAACAATTGATCAATTTGTGTTATTATACGTTTTGTATATTTTTATATGATCTAAATAATGACATCATATATCTAATATAGTTTTTGCTTTAGTTTACATGAGTTCATTGAACTATAAGTTTTTTTTTTGTTATTGAAAATATGGATACCACTAACACCCCAGTCAATTTCCAAACCGACTTCTAAAGGTGAATTAAAGTTTAATGCACTTTCATAACTATATTTAAATAACGTCGTTTTGTTACTATATTAATTTGAAAGAGTTTACTTAAACATTTTACTATTTTTTTATATACACTCAGTGAATTTCTACTTTAAAAATATGTAGCTGTTTGTGCTGTAATACAGTTTCTTTATTTTTAATGTAAATTCCAGTCATTTGTAGAACAAATAAAAAAAAAAAAACACATCAAATGACTGTTTTATGATTTTACATTAATATTTTACAGTTGGTTTTTGTTATTTATAAATAAATTTAAAAAAAAACTCTTCTTTATATTTAACAAATTTAGTTAATTTTTACAACAATTTTGGTTTATTTTTGTGAAAACTAAAAAACAAATGGCAATGTTAGTTGAATTTACTAAAATGTAAGTCGTCCTTTGTTTACATGAAATTTCATTTGTTTTTAACTACATTTGCAATGGTCTTTACCTACATAGTATTCTAAGTGTATATAGTTTTTTTCGAGTACTTTATTGCTGCGTACAAATATATCTGAATTTCGTACGACATGTTTGCATACAAAAAAGTAATAATTTTGGCCTTTAACCGTGAAATTGGGCCGCTTACAAAAATATGTTTCTCATATTTTTTGCCTATATCACATATCCGAATTTCATTGAGATCGAAGATAACCAATAGGGAGACTCTCCTAGTAATTACCTTTTCTTTTTAAACGATTTTTATTATTTTTCTAACAAACACCTTTTAAGTATTTTACATCTTTGTAACGGAGGTGTGTGCAAGGATTAGTTTCTATTCATTTAACTATATTTAGCTTTTCAAGCAACATTTAAGGTACAAATTATTTAATGTATATTTTAAGCAGTTTTTGTTCATATGGGACTATTATAAATCAATCTTATTAGGAAATTATGCGTAACTTTTATTATTGTTCCTAAGGGAACAATTTAATGGTTTATTTATATGTACAAGACTGACTATTACTTTGTCTATACCACATTATTTGATTTTTTTTGTAAAATTTATGTATGTCTAAAAATTGGTAATAGACTAAATAAGCAAAAACAAAATGTATTCCAACAAGAATTTATCAATGCTGTTGTGAAAGAAGTTAAAAATATTTTAAAAAGAAAAGCCACAAAAGCCTTTTATCTTTTACATCTCTTTTGTTTAAGCCAACATGTGTGATTTTTGGTTTTATACAAAAAGAGTTCCCAAGTAAATAAGTTTTTATGTATACAATTAATTGTTTTAATATAAATATTTATACAGTCATATTAACATTTATGTTACAGCGTAAATATTCGTATCTACTTGTTTAATTTGTGTTGTTCCAAAAATGTGTATATGTGGTTATATATAGCAATATATTATTTTATATGGTACTGTATATAAATGTACTTAATATACCCAAATTACATATTACAATACAGAGTTATATATCGCACACC
>CM037854.1:159254029-159338036 GCA_021234595.1 Delia radicum
GTTTCAACAATACGGTGCCATATGCCACACAGCACGTGAAACAATGGCCCAATTTATTTTATTTTACGTTTGGGGCCGGTCAATTGACAGCGTATATCGTTGACAGCGTATATCCTTTATACTATTTAGACTATGTTAAGGCTCATGTCTATTGGGGCTAGGGTTGCCGGCGCTACGAAATAACCCCCAATGAAATAACACCCAAACGACAAAATGAAATAAATCCCAAAAAAAATGAAATAATACCCAAAAGAAATGAAATATTCCCCAAAGGTGAAAGTGAAATAACACCCAAACTTTGGGGGTTGTTTCGTACAGTAGTTTTGACTTAGCTGCACAACCAACTTCTGCACGAATTTTTGTGCAGATAAGCCAAAAGCGTTGCTAACTCAAATTGGTTACCTGCCTTAAAGTGCAGGTAAACTAAATTGTTGAAAACTGCAAAGACCAGATATGATTTAATTTATTTTATTAATTGTTTATTTCATACAATAGAATTTATATAATTTACATACAAATTTATGTAGGTACAAGCGTTAACTAACCTAACTAAGTAAGCAAAACATAAGAGGCAGCTAACGGCGATCTTTTGCATGAAAATAATGTACAACTGCCAAAAACATGAGGCACTTATTTTAAATGCACAGGTTTACACAGTGCACTTAATGAAGGCAATTGCATACGTAATTTTGTAAAATAACAACGAAACCAACATTTTGTGCAGTTATGTGAAAAGTGCACGTAAGTAAAAGGCAGTTAAATCAAAACTACTGTAATGAAATAACTCCCAAAGGAAGAAATGAAATAACCCCCAATGAAATAAGCTCCAAAGAAATTAAATATGTCCCAAATTTTTTTTATTTTTTGTTTTCATATTTTTGATTCTTTTGTTACACTGTTCAGTTTTTCTGCGTGGCGGCCTGCGGCCGATCTTAGGGGTTTTCTCCTCCATATGACGCGGCAGGTGGCTTCGCTGAATACAGTTTTCCTGCGCGCGTCTCATTATCTTCCCTAGTGCGACGCGCGCAGGGAAACTTTATTTAGCGAAGCCACCTGCCGCGTCCCATGGAGGAGAAAACCCCTAAGAGCGGCCGCAGGCCGCCACGCAGAAAAACTAACAAATATTAAAAAAATTTCACTTTTAGCAAAATGAAATATCCCCCAAAAAATATGAAATAACCCCCAAAATAGTTGCATATGAAATAATCTCCAAAGAATTAAAATTTTGGGCTTTATTTCATTGGGGGTTGCTTCATAATGAAATAATCTCCAAACCCTAAGATGAAATAATCCCCAAAAAATGAAAAAACCCCCAAACAATTTTACACAATTTTTTTGGGGGTTATTTCATTTTTGGCAGTTGGGGGTTATTTCATTGGGGGTTATTTCGTAGCGCCAGGGTTGCCATATTTGAAAAGTGAAAAAAAGTACATTGATGAAAAACAACAGTACTTTTCAAAAAAAACAGTACACTTTTGTATTTATTGTTAACATAACTTTTACTTCAATACATCACATGTTTACTTAAAATAAGTTAATACACCGAACCAAATAGCGTAGGTAAAATCAACAAAAAAATTTTTGTAGATCTTTAACGAAATTTTGTCAATTTTTTTTAAGATTTAACAACTTTTATTCAAATCAACAAAATTTCGTCAAGTTTACATCCTCTAAAGAAGTAAAATTGACTAAATTTCATCAAATTGACTAAATTTCGTCAAATTGGCTAAAATTATTAGTTTGGACGCCATTACTTTTTGCATTGGGCAGTGTCATGAAAAAAAATTGTGTTCACAAACATCCATTGCTTGACAAGTAAACAAACCAAACTTATATATGTACAAAGAAACGAAGTGGAATTAATACAGCGATTCAAAAAATTTATATAAAAAACTATTGTACACACGAAAAAAAACATGGTTAAAAAATATATATTCTTTGTACACGCAAAAAAACTTGTTTATATAAAAATATGTAAAATATACTAAAAAACAGTACAAAAACAGTACAAATCCAAAAAAAAACAGTACTTTTGCGTACTGTTTTAGGTGTTGTGAATAAAACAGTACATTTTTCAAAAAACAGTACATGTACTGTTTAAAACAGTACGAATGGCAACCCTAATTGGGGCAAGCCCGCAACGGTTGACGCACTGGAAGCCATTATTGAAGAATTTATTCGTGAGATACCGGCCGATATGTTGGAGAGAGTATGACAAAATTGGACACAGCGTATGAACCATTTGAGGCGCAGCCGGAGTCAACATTTACATGAAATCATCTTTAAACATTGAATTATATTATCGACTAATAAAAAACTACGTTTTTGTTAAAACAAACGTTTTCAAATATAAACGTTTTTGGCTGATTTTTTGCACAATTATTTTTCAGAGGCGTTAGCATATGGACTCTGGCTTGATCTCGGAAAGCAATATGAAACACCATATTGAAATAATTGTTTTATTCCTGAGACAAAACGTCCTTAAAGACTTTTTCTACTGCATGACCATTTGTTAGGGTCAATTGCTAGTTTACCGATGAAATTCGCTTAAACCGTAAAAATTGGGAAACATTTGAAAAACCGCTTAATATCGGATTTAGTTTTATGTTTTGTGAATTAAATATGTACCTTAAATAAGAAAGCAATAGTATTCTCTAGATTTTAAAAACGTTATAAGCTAGAAACTGCATTTGAATACGCAAAACTTTAAAGTCATTTTATGGAAAAACTGTACCATACATCGAAAAATAAAGTACGCAATTGAAATCAGTTCGCAAATTGAATTTGGATTGTGAAGTATGTACTCTGTATGTAAAATTGAAAGATCGGATAAAGATCTTGTAAAAGCTTTAATATGCAGAAAATTCCTCCCATGGAAAAACAATAAGGGTAGAATTATTAGAAGAAGTTGACATTTCGAAATCCCTGGACATTTCGAAATCCCTTCCAAAATTAATATAAAAATAAACAAAAGTTTAAAAACAAAATAAAAAAAATAGGATTTCTCGTCGGAAAAGTATATTGAGTAAATTACGGGGAAAAGTTCTAGCTACAGTTGAATTTACGGGTAAAGTAATTCCTACATTGATATAAACAAATTAGAAAAACTTTTTGCTAAAACTACTAAAAATTAGTTAAAAAACTGCTAAAATTAGCAGAATTTTTTTTACTAAATATTAGTAAGATAAGAATTGCAGAAATAAATCAAAACGCTTTCAAAACGTGTTCTGATGATGGGAAACTAGAAAATTCCCGAAATAGATCTATCAACACATTCCTGAAAGGGTCAAATAATAAATTTGAAAACAAAAAACTCTATAGATTATTTGTTAGGACAATATCCTAATAAAGAAATATAGAGTATGGCCTCGAACTTGAATAATTTTCATTGCACAATTAAAGGTCGAAAAAAACATAATTTTTATGTTTAATAAAAATTATATCAAACTTGTTAACACTTTTATTTTTGCTCTTCTTATTTTATTAATATTTAGCAAACAAAAAAAAAATCTGCATATTTTAGCAGTTTATCTTGCAACGCAATTTTTAACTAATTTTTAATAGCTTTTCATGCTATTTTTACATGTTTGTTTCTATAAATGTATAAACTAATTCTTGATTCATATGCGAAAATCACTTTAATGTAATGAAATATTAGCAAATATAAGATCGCAAAGGCAGTTCGGCAGTCTTTGCGAGACGGAGCGAATTTTTCGATTTTTTTAAATTTAAAAACTTGATAAAATTTTCATTCATTTGATATCTCAATTACGTTTACATCTGCTTTTAGTTTTTCTATAATTAACATTTAAATTTGTAAAAACAATTTTCATTTCATCCGTTTTTTTATCCAACCTTTTCTGTAAATATTTGTATATTCATTTCTTACGACATTAAGTTAGTCTTTTGTTATTATAATTCTTTAGTCTATAAATTTTATGATATAACATTTAAATTTCTGTTTTGTAATGTAACAACCCAATAAATGGGCAAAATAAATCTACAGTGTGACCCGAAAGTTCACTGTTGAAAAGATGGTAAAGAAATTCCTTTGGGAGGAGGACTGCGGGAGCCATTGAGCTGCTAGCTTCAGTCGGTTGGGGGGTTCTCGTCCTGTCCCTTTAAGAATAATTTATTCACTACAAAATTTATTTTAGACTCCCTATTTTGTTATAAAAAGGCTACGTTACATGGACCGAATAACTACAAGTTAATCAAATGTGAACCCTACTGTAGTCATTATGATATAAAAACAAGTTATAAAAAGAAATGGTAACAATCGATTGGCAATACTCCTTAAGAAATACTCCAAGATGTTATAGGAGTAATGCGCATCAATACCCTCCCAAACCTTTGTCCTAAAAGCGCAAACTAAAATCTCAGGACCCCAAAAAGAGACCTTTCAACCCTACTTACTTCAACCACATGTTGCGTAAGAAAACACTATTGTTTAAATTTACCAATTCATTATTGAACAATTCATTATTTTATTTAACCCATATAGGAACATAAGGAATACTAAAAAATATCTTAAGTTTAACAGAAATATTCAGATTCTGAAAAAATTCGCAAATAGAGAAAACATCTGAATATAATTTCGCCTTAGCACGATAGGCTTGAACAATAATAATATAATAGTGGTTTAATGTTTAGTTTTTATACATATGAATTATTTAAATTGATTAAAAGTAAATATTATTTTTAAAAAAACTTTTAAATATATTTAAAATTTATTAGGAAAGCTTACACTTAATAAGTAGAAATGAAAGTGCATTGAAATTTGAAATTACCGTACGATTTACGAATAAAGAAACGGATTCAGAACAATTCTGATTTCCAATCATGTAAAATTTATATTTACGCAAATCTAAAGTGCATTGAACTTTTGAAGTAAATAGAAATTTAATTTTTTTGAATTTGAGTAATATATAAGCAAAAGCAAAAACTATATAAAAAAAATTTATTTGAAACACAATTTTACCATTTCGTTCCTTAGAGAATTACACTTAATTGACAAACGAGTATTTACAAGAGATATTCGTTTAAACAATAGTTGTTGCTTTTTTTTTTTCTTTCTTGTTTTTTTCTAAAATTTAGTTTTTAATAATTTTCAAGAAACAAAACAAAATTTAAACATGAGCGAACATATTGTAACTCACCCAAATTAATTACGACGTTTGATGAAGGCCTTCAGCAAGCTCGATGAATTGGTGTTGCTAATGAAGTTTTTGTTGTTTTGATGATCATTAAATTATTTCTGTTTCTATATAACAGTGGTGGCCATAACGGTCACCTCGGATAATATATGTTTAGAATTTAATTCGTATAGAGTTGGTTATGGCTTAATATTGTTAATTATTGTTTTATTTGTTCATTAGGATAATTATTTTTATTTTTATGATCTGTGATAGTAGCTTATAAGTTTTAAATTATTAATTAAGTATATTTTCAAAATCCAAATTCTAGCATTTAGTTTTAAAAAATTTTCTGGGATAATTTCCAAATCGTATGCACTTTCATCTGACAAGTATTTTAATTATTTTTCTATTTTTGCACTTAGAACTAATTACACTGTACAACAAAATCAAAATTTTTGTAAAATTACAAGGTCCGACCGATAAATTTTGATAGAAGAGACAAAAAAAAAGACACGTGTATCGGAGTTTTGAAAGTTTACATCTGGGTTTCATTTTAGGGGGAGGTAAAGTTTTCCCTAAATGCAGATTTTGTATTGTCAATCGGCATAGAAAATCGAGTAAAGCTTACGTTTAAAGTATATGGTGTGTTTAGCAAACTTATGTAAAATGTTACGGAGAACATTTTTGAAGAATATGTTAACCCTCTAACTCCTCCATGTAAGGGTCTTTTTTGTCCTTCTTTTAAAAAAAGAGCAAAAAACACCATTAAAACAGGCATTTATGGGGTTAAAATGTTCCGCAAAAATATTCCCCGTGAAATTTTACTATAAGTCCCTGAATACATCAAAACGGAAAATTCAACCAGAAAGTCAGAAGTAAGACACAACAAAAGAGAGCTTAGGGTTAATTTTGCATTTATTAAGAATTTGATGTTAAAGCACCCCAAAAATTTAGCATGAAAAAAATAATAGTTCAAATTTTTTTTTATTTTGAGCTAGAAGTTTTTCCGGATGAACTGTGGACGCCGAATCATTGCTGTCGCATTTGTTATAACGGCTTAATTTTGTGGTCCAAAGGTAATTCATCTTTTTTTGTTCTAAGACTATAGTTTTATTTTTAAAGTCTCACTGAAGGTCAACGAAATTCAATGCAGTTTGGTATTCCTATGCGGTGGTTAGATCCAGGTGATCATAATGACGCTACGTGCTACGTGTGCCAAAATAGTCGTATATTAAAGTTGAATAGATATAGGCGAAAGAGTTTTGTATACCAAGCTGTACCATCAGCCATGCTCCCAGTTCCGCATTCTGACGAACTCCCAGTACCTGTGCTACAACTTCGAAGTCATAGTCCTTATCTTGATGGAACAATCACTGAAACAGGAAACTTTAATTGCGCAGGAAGTGATTACACAGGAATTGAAGTTATACCAAGACCAATATTAATGTCGCAAGAGCATTTAATTGCATTGGCTCGGAGACTGAATCTGTCTAAAAACAAATCAGAAATTTTAGCTGCAGACTTAAAAAGTCTTCATCTACTTGAACCTTGTGTCAATGTTACCAGCTTTCGTAAGCGTCAAGAGAGCTTTCTGCCGTTCTTTTCAGTAAACAATGATAACACGTTTGCTTATTGCAACGATATTGAAGGAATAATGAATGCAATGAATTTTGCGTATAACCACGAGTACTGGCGTATATTTATTGATTCATCTAAGAAGAGTCTAAAAGCTGTACTTCTTTATTACGATAATACCAAAAATCCTATTCCAATTGCCTATGGATGAACATTAAAGAAAGCTATGATTCCATAAAATTAATACTGAACTCCGTAAAATATGAAGACCATAAGTGGCGGATCTGTTGTGACTTAAAAGTCGTTAGTTTCCTTTCAGGTATGCAGGCCGGATACGTTAAGTACGGATGCTTTTTATACACTTGGGATAGCAGATGGAAGGGCGACCAATATTCCAAAAAAAATGGAAGTTGAGAGCTGAGGGAACATTAGGAGAGCACAATATCGTTCATCAAGCATTGGTACCAACTGAAAAAATTCTCTTACCCCCATTGCATATCTAACTTGGGGTGGTGAAAAACTTTGTTAAATGTCTGGATACAAATGGATCAGCATTGAATTTTCTGAAAACAATGTTTTCAAAATTAAGCGAAGCAAAGATTAAAGAAGGTATGTATGTGTTCTTCAAGTCGTTGTTCTTGTTAAAAGCTTTAAAATTGATTTCATACAAACAGGTGTTTTTAATGGTCCAGATATAAGAAAGCTAATGCAAAACGCTGACTTCGCCGAAATGCTCTCATCAATTGAGCTTGATGCGTGGAAAAGCATTAAGGAAGTGATATACCATGTCTTAGGCAAAAATCGGTCTCCTACTGCTCGAATATACGTAGACACCATGCTTAGAGCTTTTAAAAAACTAGGCGTTCATATGTCAACAAAAATTCATTTTTTAAATTCCCATATGGATTACTTTGAGAACCAGTTGTCAACAGAATCTGATGAGCATGGTGAAAAATTTCATCAGATATGCGCACCCATTGAAGAACGCTATAAAGGCAAAAGCATTCATTCGCTTATTGCTGAAATATGCTGGACATTGTACGATGATGAAGTGGAATTGCCTAGAGCTAAAAAAAATGCTATTAATGAATACTTCCTATCCAAATTTGCTATTGAAGGTAAAATAATAGTGAAATTTGAACTATTATTTTTTTCATGCTAAATTTTTGGGGTGCTTTAACATCAAATTCTTAATAAATGCAAAATTAACCCTAAGCTCTCTTTTGTTGTGTCTTACTTCTGACTTTCTGGTTGAATTTTCCGTTTTGATGTATTCAGGGACTTATAGTAAAATTTCACGGGGAATATTTTTGCGGAACATTTTAACCCCTTAAATGCCTGTTTTAATGATGTTTTTTGCTCTTTTTTTAAAAGAAGGACAAAAAAGACCCTTACCTGGAGGAGTTAGAGGGTTAACATATTCTTCAAAAATGTTCTCCGTAACATTTTACATAAGTTTGCTAAACACACCATATACTTTAAACGTAAGCTTTACTCGATTTTCTATGCCGATTGACAATACAAAATTTGCATTTAGGGGAAACTTTACCTCCCCCTAAAATGAAACCCAGATGTAAACTTTCAAAACGCCGATACACGTGTCTTTTTTTTTTGTCTCTTCTATCAAAATTTATCGGTCGGACCTTGTAATTTTTTTTTTGTGTTGTACAGTGTTATTTTAGCTTAATTTAATTACTATTTTCTTTTTTAAACAGAATTAGGATTTCTGTTTTACCGATTATTAAACCCTTTGGGGATCGGAAATGTAAAACGTACACGAATTGGATATTTTAAATGATTCTTCTGGAAATTTTAGATTTTTACGTTAAATGATTACTATTATCAAAATTTTATAAGGGGGAATTCGTTGTATGACGTTAATAGAAAAGTTTAGGGAGTTTCGACACGATTTAAACTCGACATAACAATGTTTGTGAAATCTTAATTTTGACACTGAATTTTGACCCGTTTAGCGATTCCCTATTATAATGATTTTCAACGTTTTATTATAGGTTTATTTGGAATAAAACCATGTATTTTGTCAAAATTAAAAATTTAACTTTTTTCCTTGATTGGGATATTGCTTATTAGCGAATCGTAGTGATCTTTATAAATTTATAATAACTTTTACTTTACTTTCTAAATATTTTTCACTAGGTTATTCTGAATTTAAGAATTACATTTCAGAACTATTATTTTTAAAACGTGTTTAATATTCTACGCGTGCCGTTATTACTTCTCGTTGTAAGAATTTATGATTTTGATTTGTTTTACTTGATACCGACAGTTTTGGGTGTGGTTCATTTCTACTCTTCTTCTTGGTGCTTGCTTTTATGCCTTCTATGCAATGATTTTTAGCTCTTTGGGTACCAGCAAATAAAACTGATTGTGCCAAGGTGGATGGCCAATTTTGCTGTTGTAAACTTTATTAATGCGAGGCCCAATATTGAGATTTATATCGAGTCGTTACCTGTTATACTGAAGATTTTGATGAAAGTATGGGGGAAGGAATCTTTCCGTTTGTAGAAATGAAATTTTAGCCAAATGATTCTATTCCCCGATGTTTTCAGTAACCTATGGATGTAGGTTATTCAAAACTTTTAGAAAATTGTATAATCTTTTAAAATATGACATGCTTTACCTTTTTTCTTCTGTATAAATTGTTATTTGAATATTTTCAGAACTTTTTCGCCGATTTAAAATACGGATTGTTGAAGATTATGATTTTTAATTTTTTTGACTTAATAAAACTTTTATGTGGAATAAATACTTCTTTATAGATCAACGTGTAGATGAAAAAGGAAGTATAAAGAGATTTTGGTATACCAAGAGATGTCGAATCGGTTTTAAAACCGGGTTACCACGCTGATGTTTAAGGTGTTTACATACTATTCAACACAGCTGCAGCAATTGATGTTATCGATAACAAATAAATAGAATAAACACATCAAATTCCGTTAAAACAAAACAAATTTCAGTAAAATATGATATTTATCCGAATATATTGATAAATATAAGCTGTTTTCCTGTTCACACTATAATTTAATAAGCTAAATTCGATAGTTATTCCTTGTATCGAACACAATTTCGCGATAGTGTGGCCAAATGGGTTATCTCCGTTAACAAAAAAAAAATATAACAACATTTAAATATCAATTTATTAAGTGAATTTCTGAACTATTTGATAGAATTAAAAAGAAGTAGTCTGAAGGGCTTAGTACGACAAAATGGTTTATTACAGTTTTTATATTTCACATTTAAGAATATTTATTAGTCTTCAAAATAAACTATACTCCGAAAATTACAATTTTACTTCAACTCCTTTAACAAAGTAAATGTTCAGAGGTACTACTAATAAATGTTTGCATTACATTTTATGTTTTACTTCAAGTTTTAATGTTATATAATACTTATTATTAATTATTAATATTAATATATTATATAAAAAAAAATTACCGTCATAAAATAATTACATCCATTATATAAATAACGCATGAAGTGTAAATGCGTCTATTAAAATTTCGCTGACTATTGAAAAATATCTTGTAAAAAACAACTTTTACTGACAAAAGATATTTTGTTTCCCTTGCTTAAGACGAAAAATAATATGAAAAATTCGAAACCCTACAAATATTTTTTTAATTTGAAATTTCTTTTGTTCGATTGTTCAGGAATTGTTTATTTAAAAAAGTCATTTTCTAATAAGTCCTCCTGGTATTGTTGCATTATAATTACTAAATTTTCTTTTGAATGTAAAAAAAATAGCTATTTTCTTTCAACAAACATAAAAATTTGATAAATTAATCGAGGGGTGTATGCACGCAGAAAAAAAAGTTGTAACATTTACAGAAATTTAGTAAAATCTTGGGAATTATACAACTACATACAATTAACGACAACCTGGTCAAGATCCTTAGAAGTGATATATTGTATATGTAAAGAAGTTGAAGTTTTTTGTTTAATATTGCAACGTTTTTCAGATTCAATAAACTATATATTTTTGTAAATAAAATATTTTTATTAAAACGACTTATTTATTTAACTAGAGTATGCGTGAGTCAAAGTTTTGCATGCCTCCTTTAATTTTTTCACCGAATTATTCTTTCTGGGTTTTCTAAATTCTAATAAATGCCAAAATTAAATATACTTAGCAATTTGTTGTTTAACATTCACAATTTGCCTCAATTTTTGCATTAAAATTTATTTTTTTTTTTTAATAAAATTTTAGTTTGTAAATTTGCCGTGATTACTCGGCAGTTTGAGTAAAATTTAAATTTACTAACGTGCACGCGAGTGAGTGTGAGAAGAAAAAGTAGAATTTTTCTCTCGTGAGTGTCGGTCAAAATTCACTCCTGCGCATCTGTAATTGAAACAATAATGTCGGCAATTCCGGGTGATCACAATTACAAAAGTCGTTTACAGAGATTTCTCAATATTTTTTAAATATTTCCGTTTAGTTTAGTCATTTTTTTTTGCCGTTTTACAAGATTTACTTTACACGAAATATTTAATAAATTTAAAATCATCGTCAATGTTTACAGTGTATAATTACAGTATTAAAATGTTGACAATTATTTATCATTCTTCCTCTTCGCAATTTTAAAGGGTTGTGGGGCTATTTTATTCAGAAATTAATAAAATATTTAAAATAAATAGCTTTACAAACGTTATTAGTTCAATTTGCATTGCAATTGGATGAATTATATAATAATGTAAAGTGTGCACCCAAATAAACTTTAACATACAAAAAGTTACGTTAAGGGGTTTACTAGCATTAGAAATCAATTAAAACGACAATATTTAAGCAACTATAAAAAAAATGGTTATTCAAAAAACACAATATAATCACTGTTGCCAGGTTTGACGATTTATCGTCATTTTGACGATTTTTAGTACCTAAATTACTAAATGACGATTGGACGATTTTTGCTTCCAAATTTCGTTAAAATTAAAAACTATTTTATATTGAAAGTTTAGCAAAAAAGTTATTTTATGGATTAATGTTAGGTTTATTTTAATTTATTTTCTGCACTTAATAAAGGTAAAGCACACTGCAAATGTAGCTAAAAACAAATGAAATTTCACTTGAAAAAAGAACGACTTACATTTTAGTAAATTTAACTAACATAGCCATTTGTTTTTTACTGTTTAAAAAATGAACTACAATTGTATTATTAATGAGTGGTTCAGCCAGTGCAGTAAAAAATAAACAAACATTAATTTGTTTTGAGATAGGCGTGGTAGAGAAGATTAAGCATACTTTTCTAAAAATCATAACTACATTGTTTTATTTTTTTAAATAAAAAAAAAAATGTATAAATTGAAACCTGTAATTTAATGTGGGTTGTTTTTTAAATGAACTACAATTGTAGTCAAAAATTAAATTTCTTCTACAAATGACTGTTTTTTCACTTAAAAATAAAGATACTGTATTACAACTGAAACAACGACAAATATTTACAGCAGAAGTTCCCTGAGTATATGCTTACTTTTTTCATGGTTGGCAAACACTACCTTTTCATTACAATGGCAGTTGCCTGCCACGGCCGTACCGTTATGAACGTTTTAAAGCAGCTACGATTCCAATAGTGGCATGTGTCTTCACAAGGTTTATTTCAAAATTCTACCCACTAAATTTTGTTACAGCAACAAAATAACGTTATAAATCGTCGTTTCGGTATTTTAGCGTTATTTTGACTTTAAATAGTTCAAGATATTTCAAAATCAAACAGGTTAAATAGAAAACTAAAACCGTTTACATAAGAAGAAACATGTCTTTAATGGAATCGCTTTTTTTAAATTTCCATTCCGCTATTAGTGTTACTGTGATAGCCAATCGTTATTATGAAAAGTTATTGAATGCGAACTCTGCTTTTTTAATATTTATATTTTTATAAAGTTTAATTAGTGTAAGATTGAGATAAAAATAAAATATTTTTTAAATTAAAAAAAAACCATCCAAGTTTTTGCGAAAAAACATCGAATTCGAATATTCAGATTTATAAATCCATAAATAAATCCGGTGCCTAAAAAACAGGCCTAATAATAATATAAATAAAGTGTTCCAAAGTGAAACTTCAGATATTCACAATTTATATTTGAAAATGGAAAAACATGCAGTAATAAACAATATTTAAATAAAAATAAATAATAATATAAATAATAAATAAAATAATATTTTTTAGCAATATTAAAAACTAACCAAAAATGAAAAATATGAAATAATCAAAAATTTCATAATTTATTGTATTAAACTATGTCATCACATGTAATGCAATTTGAAACTTTAATTCTGTAATTTCTAAACTATGTAAAATAATTTGAGATTTAAAAAGTGTTCTACTGAAGTGGTGTTTACAGAATTATGTAGAAGGAATTAACAGTTAAAGTGGTAAAGTGCTATCGTTATAAAATATCGTGATTTTCGAAGTTTAAATTACAGAAAAGTGTAAAAAATCTTATTATATTACACTTGAAATGTGAATTACATTATTATTCTTTTTTTATTAAAACTGTATCCCTCTTGTACAAATATTTTTTGTTTTGACGATTTTTGAAAATATAATGACGATTTTGACGATTTTTATTGGAAAATTGGACGATTTTATGCTCAACATACCTGGCAGCACTGAATATAATACATATAATACATATTCGAACTACCATGGCAACCCTGATAATCATTTCATTATAAAGCCATGTTTTTAAAGAAAAATCGGGTGCTCTCGCTGAGCCGTGGGTACTCATCTTTAAAATTCCAGACGAAAAAATTTTATATATAGCAAGATATAATTTGATGTAATTGTATAATTTTATATGTGGTTAGTCAAAGGTAATTGCCCTGACGTTTCGGATTGTATATTAATGAATTGTATCCTCCTAAAAATTTCCGGTCAGCATTGTTAGACTTAAGTTTAGAAAAATAAACAATAAATAAAGTCATTTCAAAAAAGATTATTATCTCTTTAACTTAAAAAACACTCAAAAAAAAGCTTGAGTAATTGCAAACTTTAAATTGAAATACTTTTTTATTTTGAGCTAACCTATTAAAACAGAGTTTACGTGTCCCGGGGTTTTGGTGTGTCATTTTCACATACTTACTGTGTTATTTATTTATTGAATTTTAGTATCATATGTCGAATTTAGCTATTTCTAACCATTTTTTCTCCGCAATGTAGCCATTTTTTCACTTCAAGAGTTTGCAACCTTATTCATTAGAAAGCCACAATCATAACAAAAAACGTTCTTAATGAGAAGATATTTCCACAGAAATTTCTCAACAGTTCCACGAAAGTGAAAAATAATTTTTTTTTTATGGAACTTTGTGCAAAATTACGAACAAAATACTGGGATTTATAGCTAAATTGATCAAAAACATTTGTATTCAAATGCCGGAGAATAAGTTAGTATCGATTAGCTAGTAGTCGAATACTCAATAATTTTACAATTCTAGTGTATTACAGTCTGATTAATATTTTCTTTATCAATTTCTTTTTAAGCAGGAGAAGGTGGGGTAAATTGGGACGTTTTTTTCAGAAATTCTAACTATCCTTTCTGGTTTCTTAACAATATAATTATCACTTTAAGCAATCCATATTTTAGGATGCGTAAATTTATTTTAAAAAAATATTTTCTTTTACATTTTTAAACTTGTAAATATAAAAAATTATTGTTACGTTATGTAAATTACGAATGACATTTTGGTTTCCCTAATATTTAAAAGTTGCAAAAATTATGGCAGTTTTTGTTGCTTTGGTCATAATTTGTTACTTTGAGATGTCTGGGTGGGGTAAATTGGTACCTGTATTTTATAATACGTTTCCAAGTGCTTTGGTCGTGTTTCAAAATGAAATGTGTTTATATCCTCCATCCCATTGGATATATATCACTTTGATATTAGATATTGACAGACATTATATTAAAAGAAAATCAGTTAAAAAAGGGCTACTTATTTTTCTTGAGAGGTGTGTTCTTCTCTTGCGCTTTATTCTGTCCACCTAAATGTATATTTTTTTGCAATTCCACAAATCATCACTATCAAAATTTAGTTTACATATACACATTTTATTTTTATTATATTTAAATATTTTACTTTGTCTTGAACTTAATTAGTTATCAATTTTTTAACAAGCCGGAATCAACAGTATATTTAAGTTTATTGGATCAACAATTTATATGAACACACATTGTTGGCGTCCTTTTGTATGAAAAACATAAAAAAAATTTCCTTGGTTGATTTTTTTTATATGTCAAATACATCTTGACAAGCCGAGACATCTACTTCATTCTGCGTATATCTTTCAATCTGGTTTTCGTACACACTATTAATGTAATTATTAGTACACTTTTTTTTACAAAATAAATTAGTAAAATATTAGTAAAACATTAGTAAAACATTAGTTCAAAACTGTTAAGTGCTGAATAATTATAACTTAAATTTCAGCTGAAAACAATGGGCTGATAAATAGTATATTTGGTTTACAAGAAGTTTTACTAATTTTTCTACCAACTTATATTTTTGAGTTTAATACCAAAAGCCAGTTTCGTGTTTGGTTTATTGAATAATAGACAGAAAAGTTAAAAAATATATTTCTTTGGTAATTTAACTACATTTTCAATTAAAACAACTTTACGGATTAACTTTCTAAATACTAACTTTTATAATAACTTTAATGGAAAAGTTCTTGAGAGTGTATTCTTGGTCGGACATGTCCGTCTGTCTGTTGAAATGCTTTCCGCGCTCCCAATAGGCTGTCGGCGAAGCTGATGTTTATTCCGAATGTTTGTCGTGGTCTTAATCATTTTGGTAGTGAAAATGAGTATCGGTCAAGGCGTTTAAAACATATAAATCAAAATGTGAGAAGAGGGTAAGACTTAAAAGTAAATTTTTTAGGTGCAAATTTTTAAAATTTTTAAATAAAAAGTGAAATAACACGCTATCATCTAAGGAAAATAAAAATGTATACATATCACACAAAAGAAGATTTTATAAGCTTCCGAACATTTAGAGAAAATTTAAACTTAAACAATTGACTCTGACTCGAGTGTCTGTCAAAAAATTATAAAATTTTCGACTCAGCTCACCTACCTGAGTCGTTCATATGCCTGCCTGCATTCATTACAAGTCAGAATATTCAGACGAAGATTAAGAACTCTACTTTAAGTTTATCATATTTAATTTTGTGTTGTAGTTTTATTTCTTTCTTTTAATTTTTTTCTATTTTATTTATATTGCCAATTATCATCTAATAAACAAGAATTACCCTTAAAACGATTGTTTTCTTTAAATATTAATATACTTTTTATGGAGTCCCAAATTACACCACAAAATACCAAATTATATATATATAAATTCTTGGGATTCCTAGTTGGAACATAGGGCCAGAATACCAAATTACCCCACCTTTTTTTCATTAAGAAAATCGCCAAAAAAAAAAACCAACTAACGAATAACTTAGTTGTGTTCTTTTGGGTTGAGAAGCTGCACTACTAACCACTCTTTGGAATGCATCTATCAAAATAATAATCAAAAAAAAAGGGATGGTGGTTGAAAAAAAAAACTAGTCCCAAATTACCCCACCTTCCCCTACATTCAAAGCTTACAAATTAGTTCACATTGTTAGTAGCACCGCTGGAGGGTGCAATATGTGTACAAAAACTACAGAAAAATTTTATTGAGACACCTTTACACTTTCCTACAAAATTTCGTCAAAAACTCTCACGGAATCGATGAGCGATATAAAACGGGTTAATTTTAAACGCAGAGCTCCATGCCCCATCACACAAGGAAATCAAGTAAAGTACATTTTTGTACTACATTTATTTTCTTTAATTCACAGAAAGTTTCTTAAAGCAATTTCCTAATAATATCGCATTAAAATATACCATTTTACTCTAAGGTATAAAGTATGCAAAAATGTAGTAGACAATTTGTAAATATGTTAAAGACTAATAACAGTTTACCACAATATTATGTTTGTATGCTAATTGAACGTGTCCTTGTTCTATTGAGTGTATACAAATGTATTTTTTTACATTTTATTTTACTTTTTCTTCGTCTTTTATAGGCCACAAACAGTTTGGTAAATTGCCTTCAGTGCACAATTTCCTTTTCCATCATTTCGTTTGACTGGACTGACTGAACCAACAGAACAGAACCAAACTGAAGTGAAGTGAAAAGGAAAGAAGAAGAAAAGTTACTTGCACGAAACTCCGCAATAATTCTGTCATTATGTTTAATTATTTTGTTCCTGAGTAATTCGTCATGGTACTTGTAAAATACCTCCTCATACTGCAAGAAAAAAATTCAAATATTTAGAAAATTAGACATGGACGAATATTGTTGTAATGAAAATTTTGCACTGTGGGACTTTGGTTTGGTTTAAAAAAAGTACCCAAATAGTAAAGTAAAAATATAAAATGTTTTTTTAATGGATTTAAGAAAATGTCTTTGGCCAGATATGTAAAATAAAAAGAGTTTAAATATATTTTTTTCAACTATATATAAAATTCCGAAGTACCTCTTTTAATCTCTATGAGGCACAGCATGAGTTAATATTGTTCAATTTGGCTCAAATTAGCACAGAAGCTTCAAAACTTGTGTCACAATATTTTAAATAATGTTTGTTAAGACTCAATTGTAGTAAACAAAACATTGATGTTTTTTGTAAATGGGAATAAATAAATCTGGGGTCATTTTGGACCACAGATCCACATGGGTTAATGATGTTCCAAAATTTATTTTTTTTTAACCTGGAGTAATTGCGACAAAATAAAACAACGAAAGATACAAAAGTACGTAGTTAATTTTCGATTTTGAATATTTTATGACAACAAATTAGCCCAAAACATATCACAAGAAAAAAAAACACAAGTTCGTCAAAATGCGGATATGGGGGATATATTAAAATTTTTGTATTTTCGTTCACTAAAATATATTAAAGAATTTTATGAAGTTCAAATCTGAATTTTTTGATTTTTTTGAAGAACAATTTTTAAAATTTGAAATTGTGTATTTGAAAAATATCAGCTTTTGACGTCATCTTAGAACAAGTTAGCGACAGCCTAAAAAACATATTTCATATCTCAAAATTTATGAGTCCATTAAATAATCAATTTCGAAAACGTTTAAAGCTGCATTTACATTTACCATCGAAATCCAGTTTAAACTAGATTTCTACCATATGGTAGTGTATAAAATGATACACGAACTAGGTTTAACTAGATTTTGAGGGCAATGTAAACGCAACCTAAGATGTGTGCTCCAAATTCGTCGTATAGTGGTATTTGGCACATTAGTGGTGTGGGGCACTTTTTCTTACTGGACTGTCTTAACCTTTATGTCTGCACCCGCATACCTGAGTATATTTTTACTTTTTGACTTGATATATCTAGAGTTCTAGGTGCAGTATCTATTTGAAATTTGGGGTAGCCTCTTAAAATAAGTGTTTCTATAATTTTCCCGAAAGAAAGGTTGTAAAATTTGTTTGGGACCAAATTTAAAAGTAGTTTTACAATTTACCGCTGGAGACAGCATACCCGGGTATGCTTCAATAAATGTATGTACATTTTTAGTAAGAAATGAAGAAAAACATTTTTGTTTCATTGCAGTTTGTATAGAAAATTGAATGAAAATATTAGATTTTATTAAAAACAAGGGTATTTGAGGTTGTGCAATATTATATTTATTAATATTGTTCAATATCTAAAAAATGTTGAGAATTTCTTTTTGGAATTTTTAGCAGGCTTATTGCTAAAGTTGAATATAAACAGAAACGTTGGCTCCAGCTACATATATAGTCTCTCTAAAGTTTCTATTTAACATAAAAAAGAAAAGATAGGACTACAAAAAACCGTGGAAAACCCATTGAAAAACGAAAAATTAGATGCAAGTTGGTTTCTCATATATCATAGACATAATGCACTAGCTAAAAAATGTATTCTCCGAAAAGCATCAAATTCCTTTGTAGTACTAGGTTTCCATATTAGGTATCTCTAGCTGCATAACTGTTCGCATAAAAATCAAGTGGATTTACATCAAAATTATACATTCGAATTCATTAACTGTAATTCCTCTGAAGCCGATCGGTTTTTTTGTTCATCTGTAAATGAACGTTAATAAGTATCTTACTTATCTTCATTATCAGCTTAAAACAGTTTGTCCGTTAAACAGGACAATTTCAAATGTTCCTTAAACAGGAAAATTTCGAAGGTTTTAACATTTTTTTTAATATTTCTAGTAAAAAAATTTGAAAGAAATTTGCAGTTAAACTGTTAAAGGGTTATCATATTAAATTTTTAGGATTTAGAAAGGCTACAAGTTTCGCCGCTTTAAAAGAAAATTTTTCGAAAAGAAATTTCTACATACATTTAAACAATATATATTTTTTTTAATTACTTCCTTAAATTTTTGTACAAAGGAAGAGTTTCAACTATATTTTAAAGAAATTTTTAACGAAAAGTTTAAAACATTTGTCAAATATCTGAAAAATTTAATTTTTACAAAATAATTGTAAAAATAGAAAAAGTGACATTCAGTGGCAAATGCCATAAAAACTGGCCCTAGTAATGATACATAACCACTCTAGGCACTAAATAAAATATCTTTTTATATAAAAAGCCAATAATTATATAAAAAAGTAGTAAAGAAACCTATAAAATGAATGGCAGACCCGGGTATGCCGGGTGTATGTTAATGTATACTTTTTGAGCTGCTAAGATAAAGCTTAAGCGATTTTTGACTTTTATACCTTTATGAAAACAATATTTTATAAATACGAGTATATGAATAAATTTATCATATACTTAGAATAAAAACTGAAACGACATTAAAATTTATTTGCAAAAACTAAAAAAAGTAATTTTTTCCCAAACAAAACACAGTTTAAATTTTCAATAGCTTTATGCCTCGATTTTTCTTTGTCCAATTGGTACTAAATATTAAATATTTAATGTTTTTACTTTCGAATTTACTTTAATTTTTTTGAACGCGTCTAATGAACATAAAAATGTACATAGTTTGATTTTCAAAGCATCAATATTGTTACTGTTTTGGTTTATGTCCTAAAAATTAGTACTTCTTTCGTCCATGCCTTAAGGGGGGACATGACATTGGCCGTTTTTCGAAATCGACTTTTTTTATAATTTTGTATTTTAGTAAATATTCTTAAGATTCTAAGAAAAAAAATTTATGGAAAGATTCCTACGGGTTCAAAAGTTACAGCCGGATTAGTGAGAGCGCATTTTTAATTTTCGCGCTACCTACGTACGTTTTTTTCTTTGTTCACAAACTTTGAACGCGTTTATCTCGAAACCATGTTTTTCGTACTGGTTGCGGCACTAGCGGGTTCATTTTTTGACGAAATTTTTTTATTTTTTTGTATTTTTTTAAACTTGATTCGCTATCGTATGACACGAGCTGTTTTTTAAATTTTTTTTTCGATTGTTTATGAATTTTTAAAGTCAATATTTTTTTCGAAAAAAACACATTTTTAAATTTGGAACATCACCAAAAATTGCAAAAAAAAATTTAAAAAAAAGCTCGTGTCATACGATAACCAATTTTGTTAAGATTTAAAAAAGTTATTTTTTTTTCCAGATCAGACAATTTTTGCGACTCCCAGCGCTGCAACCACGAGGCCCCGGAAAAACAGTCAAATTAGCCGTTTACATATAAAAATAATCTGTTAATTTAAAAAAAAAAACACCTAAAATTCGTACCTTTTTATCAAAATCTTAGTTTTTAAAGAAAAAAAGCCCAAAATTAGCTCAAATACAAAATAAGCTAATAAAAAAGAATAAGCTAAAAAAAACTCTAACAAATATATCTTGAAACTGTCATAATTTCATGATCAGAACTAGTTTTTAGTCTAAATAGTCTTATCCTTTCAAATAAAAAACAAGCTCTAGCTTATTTTTGGTTGCCCTAATTATTACGTAACTAATACTAATTTGTTTAGGCTTTGTTTTCATTGGCTCTGGTAACATTTCAAAAATTTCCTGTGACATCCCAGGCCTGACAAAAGGCACACAAATAATTTAAACCTAAATGGCAAAGGCAATAGCAATATGAAGAATTATGTTGACCCCATAGGGCAAGTTGGCTGACAGCCAACAAAATGAGTGAATGAGTGAATGGAATGAATGAAGTATAAGATTCATAGCGTGAGAGTTTTATTTCTAAATGTGATTTTTATTTATTTCTTTTTTGAAAATGGAAACAAACGAACCAAAAGTTTTATGACAGTTTTGTTAGATGTTTTTATTCGTTATTTTTATTTTATATTTTTTAATTTATTTAAGTTTGTTTTGTTGTTGTTCGTAAATACTCAAAGGTCCTATTCAATTGTTTTGTTAAGTGATTGTGTAATATAATTTCGAAGTATGAATGTATGTTTGATTTCAATGCTAAACTTAATTACACTGTGCAACAAATTTGGGGTAACCGCTGAAAACAAAAAATTATGCAGCCGTAGTGTAAAAATTATCCAAAACCATATAAAATTATTTTTAAATTAAATTTTAAATAATCGTTATATTCAATATAAACAATTTATACATACTCATTTAAAAAGAATTACCAATGTAAATAAAAATGTTTTGTGAGTTTTCGTATTACATATAATTATATCCGAAAAATAAGAGCATCTAAATGCATCATATTAGATCTAATCTGCCACAATTAGAGATTATTTGACACTATTAGATGTAATTTGATGAAATTAGGTATAGTTTGATAATTTTGAATCCGAGTTTTGTCCTCATCCAAATGTATCAAATTATATATACTATGATACATTTACATTCAACTAGATGGCAAAGGCAATAGATCGATATGTAATTATATATTTTTACATATTGCACTATTTTTTTTTTTTTTTTTTTTATTTATTTAATAGATATTCAAAATATATAATATTTACAATATTCAAAATTTATATATAATTAATTATCTATAACTGGCATAACTTTAAAGTTGTGAGCCAGATTGGCAAGTATAAAGCTGTTTAACATTTAGTTTATTATTATAAAATAAATCTTAGAGATTTACATTTGTTAACATTTATTAACACATTAGATGTGAATGGTTATAAAAAAGAAAAAGGTAAATTATTCAAATTCATTTAATATTAGAGTTCTATATTTCAAAATAATTTCGAGATAGTTGACTAGGCTTTTGTAATTGTAATCCTGACCGTTAAGTATATTTAAAACTTCGATTGGACTAAGGTAATTTTTGTTGAAATATTTAATTCTGAATTCCTTATAAATAGGACAGACACCGATTATATGCAAGGTGTTTTCAGATGCATTTAAGTTGCAAAGTGTGCAAAGGCAATCTGAACTACTTCTGAAGGGTCGAGCATTTATATTTAAAAGTCCACCTCTTGATTTTATTAATAAACTGGTATCACGTGAAGATAATTCAGGAGTTGAAATAGGACTCATACGGTAATTTAACTGCGAATATAAATCATGGTGTTGAGAGTTTTTCGCATCAGTTATTAGTTGATTTCGTTCATAAGTTTTTAAAAGGTGTAAAATTGACTTCGAGTGCATACAGGACGGATCAGCGTTATTATCGGGGACAAATTGAATTTTTTCGCATAACATGTGCCACTCCTCAGCCCAGTAAGTGTGCTTTGCTATGACTTTTTCTGCTAGCATACGTGGTAATCTATGGCTAGGAATGCAAAGAACTTTATTAATATAATCAAAGTGTAGCTTCAAAGTATCGACATATAATGAATTTAGCCCGGTTTCTAAAAATAGCATGTAGTTTGGAGTGTTGTAAGGCAAATATAACATCTTTTTTATAAAAAATCTAAATAGTTTTACGACCTCATCATGTTTTTTATAACCCCAAATTTGTGCTCCATAAAACATTATAGATCGAGATGCAGCATTAAAAATTTTTAGCTTGTTTTTATTAGCGATCTTAGGGTGACTTATGTATTTAGACCATGTTGAAGATATGGCCATTTTCGATGTTGTTAGCTTGTTGACTAAATGCTTTTTAAAAGACAAGTCGTAGTTTAGGTCCATACCTAAATATTTATAGCTATTTACAATTTCTATTTGATCGTCGCCATAGTTCCAATTCAAATTCTTGCATATTCTAGTGCCATTACGAAAAACTAGGACTTTGGATTTGGCAAGGTTGACTTTAAGACACCACATCTTACAGTATGAAAAAAGCGAATCAATCATTTTTTGGAGATTACCTGGAGAATCAGACAAAATGACAATGTCGTCAGCATAAAGTAGTATTTTTATCGGAATGTCTTCAACAACTATTCCACCATTCAGAGCATCATCTAAGTCGTTTAGATATAAAGAAATAGTATTGGGCTCAGTATGCAACCTTGCTTTACTCCAAGGTCAACATTAAACGGTTCAGAAAATTCATTTCCATACAATACTTGGCTAGTGGTGTTTTCATACGAAAGTTGTAGAATGCGGATTATTTTTGATGATAATCCCATACATGATAATTTATAAAAAAGAGAACTTCTGGGAATCATGTCAAAGGCACAGGAAAAATCGACAAAAAATGCGACATATTGCACTATATGAAGTGTAATATAAATAAAGACATAATTATATAATTGAGATATAATTTTATATAAATATATATTTTGCAATATATTATTATAAATAACTGTATAAAATATAATAACTATAACTATCTCAACATTTTTTTACTTTGGTGCACTATTTGAGACCCTTTAGACCGAATCTCCTGTTTTAACCAAATTTTTTTTTGATCAAAGGCAAACTTACGCTAAATGGGTTTGGCGCGAAGAGAAAAATACATTATGCGGAATTTGAAAAATATTTTTCCAAAAAATTGACAAAATGTTTTTAGAACACAAATAAAACATAAAGCAAAAAACAATGTTGAGAAAATGTAAGTAGTTTAGCAGAAACTGGAAATTTGTGGCAAATCTTTCACAATACAGATTACAAGATCTCACGCTTATCTTCTTCTTTTAACAACAAACACATTTTTTCATACACATTAAAATATTTTTTGTATACGTATACGACGTATGTCCAACACATTCTCATAAGTGCACTGACAGCTAATGTCAAAGAGTTTGAGTTCTGTGTAATCTATGTTTCACAATAAATATTGATTTATTTTTATTTGGCTTCGGGACTCATGTTTCATGTGTTCGAGAAAGTTACACATTCTTTAACGTGTGTAATGTGCAAGTAAAATTAGCAAGAAATTTGCAAATATTAGGAATATTTCTGTAAAAAGTGAAATCACATAGAAATGACACAAAAATATCATTATTCAAAAATGCAAGTCCAGATAAGTGTATTACAAAAATGGTTTGATAAGTTTCAATATACCCTCAAATTTTCGAGATAACGGTAAAAGAGTATTTTTTTGCGACTGGTGCATTTAAACATTTGTAACTCAATCAGTTTGCAACCGATTTTGACATTTTAAACGGTATTAAATAAAATTACCTGCTCTTTTTAAATATATGTAAATACTTTCTTTATATTATTAATATAAAGAGGTAGAGATTATCTTAATAACAATTGAGATTTAAATTTTTTTTCAACATCTACTAAGGTTTTTCGAATCTTCTTTTAAAGCAACAATATTCCCAGCAAACAATCCGGTCCGTTTATGTGCCGTTTTCGGTACAGCATAGTCGGATCCGGAGTCCGTTTCCGTACCGTTTTCCGGATCAGTTTACGGACCAGAAAACGGATTAAAAGGAACATCGAATCCGTTGCAAGTCCGTCAATGACGGACCGTTTACGGACCGTTGGGTAGTGTTAAAAACTGACTCAAATCCATTTAAAGTCCGTCAAATACGGACCGTTTCCGGACCGTTTTGTCGTGCTGAAAACGGATGATTCAGTTTTTTACGGATATAAAACGGACAATAAACGGATCGTTGAATATACTTATTTGGTTCGTATTCTAACCATTTTTTTTACAAAAAACTCAATGGATTTTATTTTTTTTTATACATTTATTAATTTATTTGAAAAAATATTAAAATATACTTCATTTAACTTTAATTAAATACGAAATTCGCCACAGCTACTTTTTGTATCCAGCTTAGCAGCATCACGGAACATTTGTGGTCGATAATATTCAAAATCTAAAAGGAAAAAAGAATTTATTATTTTAGTTTCAAGAGATAGTAAGAGTTTTCTTGGAATATATTTTTTTTATTTAAAAAAAAAATTGATACTTACTTTTTCGATGCAGTTTTTTGTTTCCACCAAGAGCATCATTGTTAGTTTGTGGCCCATTATTGAATCAGATATCTACATGTAAAAAATATTAAGTGGGGTTTAAAAACGATGGATTCTATGAACAAATATATTTTTGTTTGCAACCTCATTTGAGCGTTTTAAATTATATAAATACTTACCATCTAACGTATGCAATGCATATTATGCATGCTATCTGAATTTATTTGGCGCCCCGATCTTTTATATTATTTTCTTTATTTTATTTTAATAAAGCAAATTGAAAAAAATTGTTACCGATTGTGACTGACTTGAAACGGATGAAAATCGGTGAAGTCCGTATTAAACGGCACGAAAACTGATATCCCCAAACGGACTAAAAACGTGTTTTCGAAAATCCGATTAAACGGTCCGAAAACGTACCGTAAACCCCGGATTCAAGAATCCGTACATGCCGGAGAGTCCGTAAAAATGTTTCTTGGGTTCTTAAAGTTAATATGTTCTTGAGTAAATCGAGCCTTCATTTGTTACAGGCCGTTGAAAATAGACAAAATAGTCATATTTTTAACAACTTTTCAAACTTCAACGAGGGGTTTTTTGGGATTTTCTTTTAAAACAATAATGTTAAAGTGAATGTTTTCGCGAGTAAAATGAGCCTTCATTTAATAAAATCGGTTGAAATATGACAAAGTTATGACACTCTATATATACATACAGAGTGAATTTTATTTTTCTAATGCATTTGTGCGAAGAAAGAAAAACCAAAAGAAAGTTTATATTTTTGAAAAAGCCAGGTAATTTTTTTTAATACCGTTTAAAAATTTAAAATCGGATAAAAAATTACTGAAATGTTTAAATGTGCCAGTCGATAAAAATACTATTTTACAGTTATCTCGAAAATTTTACACACAGAAAAAAATTTAGCTATTTGCCAACTAAAAATCGGTTACTACGACTCGGATTCGGTTATAATTAATTTTAGACGGTTGTTTACGCCGGCCTGCCACCGCGCGACAACATTTCCTTCGGCGGTGATGTGTGATGTTAGATGTCCTAACATAACTATGTCCCGTGGGGACACAGTGTAATCATTACATCGGTCATCGATATCGAATTTTCTGGCACTCGTTTTTGATTACTGGCAGCAGCAACATCGTAAAGTTTCTTAAAAGTTAAATTAAATAAAAAAGAAAACCAACAGAAAAATTGTAAAATACTTTTAGCTTAAAGTTTAAAAAGAGAAAAAGTAAATAAAAATATTGGCTCCAAGAGCGAAATAAAAAAAAAGGGAAAACAACCACCTGTATCGTTTTTATTCCACTACAAGGCCGACTGACCCAACCACATCAGAAGGCTCATCGAAGGCTCCAGGAAGTAACATTTGGTCCTATCTCCCGGTGAAGAGCTGGAACGGAAAGCATTTAAATAAGTATTCAGCAAATAAGGTATGTACCTTTGAAATTTAATATCTGGCGTTGGAGGAGAAAATTTTTTGTGGCTCGAGACAAAGTATTGAGGTTAAATCCGAAATAAACGTGTCTCAACTGACTTTGTGGTTCGAGACTCCCATTTTTATTTGCTTGTTGCATTTGTGGTTCTTTTTTTTTGATATTCCTTCTTGCAACAACACATACGTTGTTCTTGTAAAAAGTTTATACTATACTACAAGTGCAGCCATCTTTAATTTTGTTTCTACAGAACCTTTGCGCCTTTTTTGCGAGCATCGCTACTCAAGCAGCCATCTTTTTTTCTCGGCAAAGTTTTTTTTTATGGAGCAGTTTTTTTATATGAAAATTTTTGCGCAAAGCCACTCCAAGTATAACTTATTGGAATTTTATTGAATTTTTACGGAAGATTGGAACGCGTTGTTAATTTGTGGTTCCTTAAGTGCAACTTCAGCATTTTTAACTAATTTTTCGTAAAACCTTGTGCATTTTTACCGGCCTTATTGAATTTATTGTCTCAAGAGACACCTGCTAAATTTTATAATGCATTTGAACAAAGCTGCAGCCTAAAGAAGACACTTTTTATTTGTTGGCAAGGAATTTAAGAATTTTTGCAAGGATTTTTTCATCCCGCCTTAATATTTGTTGCTCGTTTGATATTTTCGAAGGAAAATTTTAGGAGCAGTTCTTAAAGCTTTGGTACCTTGGGTCCAGTTTTAATACCTTAAAACTTAACCTGTCTATGCCGGTCGTTGAGGGCGTAACGGTTGGCTTCTCTAGCAGTGTTAAGTATCTTGGAGTGACTCTTGATAGCTCCCTCACCTGGAACGAGCATCTTGACCACGTCTCCAAGAAGGCCACCAGGGCATATTATGCCTGCCAGAGGCTTTTCGGGAGAACATGGGGCCTAAGGCCACAAATGGTCTACTGGTCGTTCAATACTATTGTTAAACCGATGATCACCTATGCTGCCCTTGCATGGTGGCCAAAAGTTGAACAGAGTAAGGCAAGGGATGCTCTTAAGAGAATCTACCGTCTTGCGTGTGTTGGCATTACAGGGGCCAGGGGAACTTGCCCGACGGATGCCTTGGGGGTTATGCTGGGGATCCCGCCATTGCATATTTCTGTAATGGAGGTTGCCAGTATGGGTTCCTCTAGACTTAGTGAATTCGGTGACATGAGGGGAGGCGACCTAAGGGGTCACATGAGGATCGCGCGAATCCTAATAGATGACCCAATTTCTAAGGTTGCGGACAAAGTGTCACCGGAGTGGATCTTTGATAGATATTTTGATGTGTTATTGTTTGACAGAGACATGTGGACCAATCAATCCTGGGAACCGGACGATGGTTCTCAGGTGTGGTTCACTGATGGCTCTAAGCAGTCGAATGGGAACACGGGTGCGGGCGTCTTCGGACCAGGCTTCCAGCGTGCCTTACCTATGGGTAAATATCCATCCATTTTTCAGGCGGAGATTTGGGCCATTTGTGTCTGTGCATTGGAATGCCTGCGAAGGGGAACTCGCAGATCTCGCATATACATTCTTTCTGACAGTCAGGCTGCACTGAGGGCCTTAATGGCCTATAAGGTGTCGTCCGGGTTGGTCATGGAATGCATTCAGACTCTCAATAGGCTCGGTAGAGGCAACTCTCTAACCTTGCGGTGGATTCCTGGTCATGAGGGGCATGAGGGCAACGAGAGGGCAGATTGTCTTGCCAACCACGGGGCCCGAAAGCCCTTTATTGGTCCTGAACCATTCTGTGGAATACCTGCGGGGTATGTTAGGGAAAGGTTCAGGGCATGGAGAGAGTCTGAATTCTCTGGTTACTGGGAAAACTCTCCTGGTCAGCGCCAGGCTAAAAGATTGATCTCTTTTTCCAGTAGGGGGTCGAGGCGACTCTTGTCGCTTGAAAGGGGGGGTTTGAGGACCCTGGTGTCGTACTTAACTGGACACTGTAATCTCAGATACCATCTGCACAAGAAGGGTCAATCGGACACGGATTTGTGTAGGTTTTGCGAGATGGTGTCTGAGACCTCGGAGCATGTTCTCTGCGAATGTCCCAGGCTTTGTGATAGGAGACTTAGGTTTCTAGGTGATCGCTTCATTTCGCCTTCCGACATCGCGAAGATTTTGCCTAATAGGATAATTGGCTTTATAGGTAGCTTGAATCTGTAGGTAACCTTAGGCAGCACAAAAGACCTACATTGGTCGCGGTGCATAGTGCCTTCTGATCTAATCTAATCTAATACCTTAAAAATTTTGGTGGTTTTTGTGGAAATTTTTGCATATTCTTCGAGTGGTACATAATGCCGTCATAAGTTTTCACTGCTCATTTATATATCGTCTACAAAGGACAACCTTTTTGTGAGCATCTCTTAAAACTGTGCCATAGGAGCCAATTTTGATAATTGAAAATTTTTTATGAAGGATTTATATGTACGCATTTTTGTCAATTGATATTTTTATATTGCTGCTATTGCGGGACAATTTGTGTCTCGGCTTTAACAAGTTTTAATTGCGCCTCAACAACAAATTAATTGTGTGTTATAAATTTAACTATTTTACCAAGTTGCCTCACTCTTGGACTACAAATTCATTTTACGAGTCCACGTCATAATTTTACCAAGTTGGTGGCTCTTGGTCTATAGATAAGTTTATTGGTTCAATATTTCAAGTTTACCAAGGTTGTTTCCCCCTTAGTCTACGGTGAATTTGTTTAGCTCTGGGTTGTCAATTTTAACAATTTTTTTTGCGGTCTTCAGCTATAGACATATTTATCATAACTTTCCACATTGTAACAAGCGTGTGCTCCTTAGAGTGCGAATAAATTTCTAAATAAAAATTTGACAGTTTCACCAAGTTTTTGTTTATAAAACAGCATCTTCATACACAGTAATTACCTTTGTCATTTTTACCAAGTTCGTTATCTTCGCGAATAACTTGCATAGTTTTACCAAGGTATTAATTTAACGTGTTTTGAGCAATTTTTTGGCCCAATTTGATAAAATTTGGAACAAATAAGAAAGGAAAATGTCGAGCTGGGACAAATTCAATGAAGCTGCTGAAAAAATTGTAAGATTAGAAACGCGGCTCAAAGAAGAAGATTTTTCCTCATATACACTAGAGGCCCTAGATTTCGAAAGGGACGGACTGGATAAAATTTGGGCAAAGTTTGAAAGTTTGTATGATAGTTGTTCTATTGCCGATACAAGCATGCGAGGTTGATGTTTTTGATGGGACTTATTCGGCATGGCCTACATTTAGAGATTTGTTCACTGCGATTTACATAAATAATGATCGCTTAGACCCTGTTGCCAAGTTGTGTTGTCTCTTTCAAAAAACAACAGGTGATGCCAGGGCAGTAAACGCAAATATTAGCATAACATCTGAAAATTTTGGGGTCGCTTGGGAGAATCTAAGAAGTCAATATGAGAATAGGCGCGTGTTGTTCAATGAGCAGATGACTGCTCTATATGCTCTGGCCCCATGTCTAGGGGAATCGGATACAGAAATTAAGAGGCTACAAAGAGGGGTAAATAATATTATGGCAATTTTAAAATTGTACAAAATTGATGTTGAGGCATGGGAACCCCTGTTTGTCTTTCATTGCTCAATTAGGCTACCAGTATTGTCATTAAATTTATGGAAACAATCCGTGAAAAATAAAAAGGATATTCCTAAGTGGAGTGAATTCAATGAATTTTTGACAGATAGATTCCGAGCTCTTGAAAGTGTTGGCAAAATGCGTGCCAGTAGCTCTCAAACTTTTCCTCAAGTAAATAGTCAGAATGTCAATAAACCCAAACAATTTAAAACGCATTACACAAAAGTCGAGGTAGCTCAATGTAAAATTTGTAAGGAGAACCACTCAATTGACGAATGTCGAAAATTTTTGAATATGGATCATAGAAATCGGATTTCTACATTAAGAAAATTTAACTACTGTTTTAATTGTTTGAAAACCGGCCACATGTTTAATGATTGTCCAACTGCTAATGGTTGTACAAGATGCAATAGAAAACATCGCGTTCTTTTGCATAGAGAATTCACTCAGAATAGAGGCCCAGCGAACAAGAATAGTAAAGCTCAAAATAGCACTCATTCAACTTCACCGAAAGATAATATACAGTCCACTTCAAACTCAGGTTTGTCTCATGTGGTTCAAAGTCATTTTCACTCTGTTGCAAAGAAAGTTATGCTTGGTACTGCGTGGGTTAATATTGTTCACAATGGCGCTAGTTGTAAAGTGAGAGCTTTAATTGATCCTTGTTCAGAGGAAAGTTTCATATCGAAAAATGTTCAAAAGTTGTTGAAATTGCCAACGGGGCCAGTGTCGGCTGACGTTACGGGTCTGGGTTGTGAAGTTGTTAGCAGAATTGATAAAATGACAAGTTTTTCAATGTTTTCAATAGTAAACCCAGATTTGTCTATTGAAATTGATGCTCTAGTGGTTCCCAAGGTGACTGTAGACACTCCAACTCAAAGTTTTATACCTCCTGATAACATGGAGTTGCCAGATCTGAGATTTGCTGATCCTAAATTTTATGAAAGTGGCCCCATTGATATGTTATTAGGCGGTGAATTATACCCATCAATTTTGTGTAAGGGCGTTCAATATGGCATTTTTGATTCATTAATCGCTCAGAATACAGTATTTGGCTGGATTGTAACTGGGCCTACGAAACCGCTTCGTCCAGTCGTGCGCTCATTTGTAACAAAAGTTTCTATTGATGATCAGTTATCAAAATTTTGGGAGCTTGAAGAAGTCTCTCGCAAGCCGGTAATGTCAGAAGGAGATAAGCTGTGTGAGGAAATTTTTCGTTCCACTACTGTGAGAAATTCTGAAGGCAGATATATAGTTAATTTGCCTTTCAAATCTGATTTTTCATCTCTTGGTCCAAATAGACACATAGCGCTAAGTCAGTTTTTTAGAAATGAAAAATCCTTGCTAAGGAAACCTGAAAATAAGGTTCTTTATGATGAGGTCGTTAAAGAATATTTAACTTTGGCACATATGGAAAAAATTCGAAATCCTGTAGTTGGCCCGAGTTATTATTTGCCTCATCATGGCGTTTTTAAGCCTGAAAGTACCACAACAAAGTTAAGAGTGGTCTTTAATGCTTCAAGCAGAACGTCCAGTGGGACGAGTCTAAATGACATTTTGCACGTTGGCCCCGTGCTTCAAAAAGATTTAACCTTTTTAATTTTAAAATGGCGATTTTATAAATTCGTCTTTAATGCGGACATTTCAAAAATGTACCGACAGATTTTAATTAACCCTGAGCATGCACGTTTTCAACGAATCGTTTTTCGTGACACTCCTGATGCAGAAGTTCAAGATTACCAGTTGAAAACGGTTACATTTGGCGTAAACTGCGCTCCTTATTTGGCTCTCAGAACGCTGTTGCAGGATGACGAGGAACGTAATTTTCCATACGGTGCAAAGATTTTACGAGACTGTATGTACGTAGATGACGCGTTGGTAGGTGCTCATAGTTTAGAAATCATGTTAAAGGCCCGTAATCAGCTGATCGAGATATTAAAAACAGCAGGGTTTGATTTGCGAAAGTGGACTTCTAACTCAAAGGAAATTTTTAAAAGGGTTGCCCTCAGATCATTTGTTGACTGAAAATTTCTTATGCTTTGACGATGAAAGTAATGCAAAGACTCTGGGAGTTCGCTGGAACGCTGCGGCTGATTATTTTTATTTTACGACGGAGAAAATTCCGCTAAAAGCAAATGTGGCTCGACAAAATTGAGTGGGACGAGAATATTAAACCTTTGGCTCTACAAAATTGACAAGCATTTGTAGCTCAGTATAATGATATAGATACCATTACGGTTCCACGTTGGATTCATTATTCTCCGAATGCATATATCGAATTTCATGGATTTTATGATGCGTCGGAGTTGGCATACGCTGCTACTTTGTATGTCAGAGTTCAAGTTGGGGAAAAGGTTTTTACGAATTTATTAACTTCAAAATCAAAAGTAGCCCCGATTAAGAAACCGTCAATCCCTCGTTTAGAGTTGTGTGGTGCGGTACTTTTAGCAAAATTGGTTGATAGTATCATGCCTGAATTTAAATTAGAAAACCTTTCGCTCTATCTTTGGTCCGACTCAACAATTGTGTTAGCTTGGCTAAAAAAACCTCCATGTAGTTGGAAAACCTTTGTGGCTAACAGGGTTGCCACAATTTTAGAAAAGATCGGAAATAAAAATTGGGCTCATGTGATCTCTCAATATAATCCCGCCAACCTAGCAACTTGGCGGCTGATTCCGTCGGAGTTGAAAGACTGTAGTCTTTGGTGGCATGGTCCTGAGTGGCTTGGTTTACAAAAATCAGCCTGGCCTGCCTACCCCTCAGATTATGAAACTACGGAAGAAATGAAAACTATCCAAGTTCATGTTGCTAGATCTGCTGAAACCGAAGATTTCTTAGACCGTTTCTCTAGCCTGCCCAAGGCTATTCACGTAATTGCGTCTATTTTTCGCTTTGTTCAAAATGCTCGATTAAAATCTAGGAAAACTTTTCACTCTTTAAGGCTTTCTGCGGAGGAATTGAGATTTGTTAGAAATCGTCTCTTTTTGTTGACCCAGCAGACACATTTTCCTGAAGATTATAACCGCTTGGCTACAGACAGAATTCTTCAACCTACTAGCCCTTTGTTGACGCTTACTCCTTTTTTAGACAAAAATAAAATCATTCGCGCAAACGGCCGTCTTAGTTCAGCGTCTAGCCTCTCGTACGCCGAAAGGTTTCCCATAATTTTGCCCTATAACAGCAGACTGGCTCGCCTGTACGTTGATTTTGTTCACAAGATGACACTTCACGGCGGTCTACGGTTGGTCCGCAGTGTAATTCGACACGAGTGCTGGATTATTAAGGCCAAAAATCTCATAAAAACCTGCGTTAACAACTGCAAAGAATGCGTTTTATACCGAAAAACGCGCCAAGGTCAAATTATGGCTGCTTTGCCCGTCGAAAGAACTACTTTGAGTCGCCCATTTGCTAATACAGGCGTCGATTTTGCGGGCCCTTTTGAAATAAAAAGTTTCACCGGTCGATATTGTAAAATTACCAAGGGCTACGTGTGCCTTTTTGTTTGCTTCTCCACCAAGGCGATCCATTTAGAAGCTGTCAGCGATTTATCTACTCCCGCCTTTCTAGCTGCCTTAGCTCGTTTTGTCGCCCGTCGCGGTTGCCCGAATTGTATTTATTCCGACAACGGTCGGAATTTCGTTGGAGCAGCGAAAGAAATTAAAGCAAACTTTGAAAAATGCGTAAAAGAGCTAAGAGACCCGCGCGGTCACAAAATATGAACCCCAGCGCCTATCGTGGCACTTTATTCCAGCCGCAGCTCCGCACATGGGCGGACTGTGGGAGGCAGGGGTTAAAAGCTTTAAAATGCACTTCAAAAGATAGCTGGACAACTGAAATACACGTTTGAGGAATTTTCTACCCTACTGGCAACAATAGAAGCTTGCTTAAACTCTCGTCCGCTTGGCCCTCTGTCTGAAAGCGTCGAAGATTTGTCTGCCCTTACGCCAGGACATTTTTTGATTGGTTCGGCGCTGCTCACTCCTGCTGAACCTGACGAACTTCACTCTGCAGTTAGTCTGACCAACAGATGGCGAAAGGTAAAGGCCATGCAGCATGAAAAGTGCCGACGCTGGAAAAACGAATATTTAAAGGAAATGCATAAACGCAATAAATGGAAACTCCCTCAAACTGACCTCCAAGAAAATGACCTCGTGGTGCTAAGAAGTGAGCCGCTTTGTCCCACTGATTGGCGGTTAGGCCGCATTTTAAAGATTCACCAAGGTTCCGATAGTAGGGTTCGAGTCGTAGACATTAAAACCCAAAATGGGGTTATTACACGCCCCATTCATAAATTGGTCCTGTTGCCACGTAGCTCCGACCAGTCTAATTAAATTTGTCCTGTGCCCACGCACTCTTACTATATTGCTGTTTTATCGGGTCTATGAAATAACTCCCACGAAATAAGTCCCACTTTTAAAAACGAAATAAGTCCCACCAAAAATTGCTGTTTTGAAAGTGGGAGTTATTTCGTTTTTAAAAGTGGGACTTATTTCGTCAATTGGTGGGACTTATTTCGTTACGCGTTTTTATTTTAAGTGGGACTTATTTCGTTTTGAGTGGGAATAAATTCGTTTTGTAAAGTGGGAGTTATTTCATACCCCTAAATTTATATTTTGGTGGGATTTATTTCGTTTTAAGTGGGACTTATTTCATTTTCATAATTTTGCTTAATAATTTTTCCCGTTATTTGTAGTATGCCCATTCTGTCGTGTAGTATATCCATTCTGTCGTGCAGAAGTTCATGAAACCCTTCAAATATTTATCTGATAAATAAATGATTTTTTATGGAGGGGTGCGATAGAGCCATGAAATATAAGGCCATTATGGCTTTATTTCTCATTTTTTTCTTATGCAAAAAGTTATATATTGGACATTTCGTAAAAGGGACAACCATAATTTTTTGTCCTTATCTCTCATGGCTCTCCTTTTTTTGTTATTAATTACTTTATACTTACTATAATAACTATAATAAAAAAACTTTAAAGAAATGTGTACAAATAGGTACCGAACTTAACTACTGGAAAAACAATATTAAAAAAATTGTTGACGTAATTACGTATGTATGTGTTTTATTATATTTTTAGTAGGAAATTGGAATTCGTGTTCCATGTTTTCTAATATCACCATTACAAAATACAGCTAATCCCAATGCCACGTTAAAACTATAATACCGTCTACCATGCACTGGATCTTCAAGCCATTTATAAAGGTCGATAATTTTAATCTGATGGTCCTTCCGAAACGGTTTCCATCTTAATAATAAGAACAATTGATCTGTACTTAATCCATTTACGAATCCAAACGTTTGTTACTAGTAGGCGTTCTCTATACGTTCCTTGACCGAAAAAAGAATTAATAATAAATTCTGGAACTCCATCAAAATTCGTAATATCCATTCCATTAAGAAGCCTTCTGCAAGCTTGCATACGATTTTTCTTTATTATTCCTCTGCTTTGATTATTCATATTATTCGACGTGTGTTTTTTTCGAAGAGCCAAATACTTCTTATTTGAAATCGCATTAAACAGTGAAAAAGTGGGACTTATTTCGTTTATGAAAGTGGGACTTAATTCATTTAAGAAATATATTATTCAAGGGGGAGTTACTTCATTTTGAGTGGGAGTTATTTCATTTCAAGTAAATTTTTAAATCATTTCATTTTGGTGGGACTTATTTCGTTTTCAAAAGTGGGACTTATTTCGTGGGAGTTATTTCATTTTTAAGCAATTTTTGGTGGGACTTATTTCGTTTTTTAAAGTGGGACTTATTTCGTGGGAGTTATTTCATAGACCCATTTTATCTACTAACATCTCTGTTTTGCAGATCAATATGCCACCATCAACCTGGTTCAACGTTAGCTACTGTTGCCCTCTTTGCAACCGATATCATGCTTTGAGAACCTGTCGACGGTTCAGGTGATGGACATTGAGAGCAAATTGCGGGTGGTTGCCGATCATGGCCTTTGTTCGAATTGTTTGGCTCACTCCCACTTGGTGCGGGATTGCCGCAGCTTAGACCGGTGCAGACGCTGCAAACAGGCTCATAATACGTTGTTGCACCCTGTAGCAGATGGCAATTTATGGTTCCCCATGACGGCTGTTGCTTGGGCCTACCCACAATCGAAAGTACGCAACAATGTATCCAGACCACAAGGTGCCCTAGTGCGCATGCTCCTTGATCCGAACGCAGCCCGATCGTCGATAACTAATAAGAAGGCTAAAGAGCTGGGCTGTGACATTTTTGGTGGTCGGACCTTAATAACATTCGTTCACCGACGATTCGGACACAAGAAAATGTCGATAAAATGCGCTGTGGAAGATAAGGAACCCCGTTACACCCCAGTAGGTGAAATCGATAATTATTGGGTGCGCCGTCGTGGTTGCGACATCGTTCACGCGGATTCATGTTGGTACATGCGTGACTCATACCACGTTGTAATTGGTGCAGACCATATGGGCCGAGTATTAGACGGACCCGGCTGATGGCAGACCCGGAAAGATATATGTCCAAAAAACATATTTTGGAGATGACTATTTTGGTGAGGGACCCGAAAATGAAGACCGCAGCTATATAGAATATGAATATGAGTAAGGTGTAAGATTGCGTGGCCCAAAGATTTACTGAAGAATCTTTCCTTTTAAGTTGATATTATTTACCTTTTTTTTTTTTTTTTACTATTATACCCTTTTGTATCATTAAATTTGAATTGTATAATCTAAATGTCTAGATCCCATTGAATTCATGATCTATTTGCATTTTAAACTGATTAAATTCCATTCAACTTCATTTGAATTTCATTTTACTTTTATTTTTATTGTATTATTATACTGTTTCTTTTTCTTTCCTTTAAAGTTTTAAATTAAATTGAGTTTGTTGCACTGTCGTTGCAAGAGGGGCGGTATGTTTACGCCGGCCTGCCACCGCGCGACAACATTTCCTTCGGCGGTGATGTGTGATGTTAGATGTCCTAACATAACTACGTCCCGTAGGGACACAGTGTAATCATTACATCGGTCAAGCCCGTATGACACTGTATAGTTTTTGTATAGTTTCAAGATGTATTGGGAGAAAGAAACAACATTAATGTGCGAATGAAACATATATACAATTTGTAAACTTGGATCATATTTAAATTGTGCACAAAACCACAAAGTGCAATATTTTTATTCACTTTCTTTTTTTAATTGTACTATTATTTGTTTACAAAAAACTGACAACAAACTTATTTGCCTGTGAGAAATGTTAAGATAAAGTTCAAAATTTTCGTTTGCACTTTTGACAGATATCCCAATTTTTCGCTGATTTATTGATAACAAGAGTATTTGTTTTGACATTTACTACAATTTGGCACTATGTGTTCGTACTCTTTACACTAGTTAAAAAATTGAGTAACAATATATTTGTACTGCTTTAATTTAGATTGTCAATACAAAAACTATACAGTGTCATACGGGCATCATCGATATCGAATTTTCTGGCACTCGTTTTTGATTACTGGCAGCAGCAACATCGTAAAGTTTCTTAAAAGTTAAAATTAAATTAAATAAAAAGAAAACCAACAGAAAAATTGTAAAATACTTTTAGCTTAAAGTTTAAAAAGAGAAAAAGTAAATAAAAATATTGGCTCCAAGAGCGAAATAAAAAAAAGGGAAAACAACCACCTGTATCGTTTTTATTCCACTACAAGGCCGACTAACCCAACCACATCAGAAGGCTCATCGAAGGCTCCAGGAAGTAACAACGGTTGACACAACTTTACATTAGTTTTAACAACAAAGTTCGGTTATTTCAACTCAATTTTATTTCTAAAACCCAACATATTCAGAAATCTGATTCTGATGTAAAGATCGTTGTACTAACTGAATTAATAAGTTGTTACCATTAATATACACTTTCAATTCGGTTGGCACTTTTTTTCTCTGTGTGTAGGGTATATTGCAACTTCTCAAACCGGTTTCGTAATACTCTCAGCTAGACTTACGACCTACACCATTTTACGAACGATTTTTCTGTGTAGCATAGTGTAATTATTCAAAAAGTGGTAAAACTAGGTCACCGATTGTATCCTGAATGAAACCAAAGGGAAATGAAAATAGACACTTAGTAGAACCAAACCCCCAAACGATTTTGAAAATTTAGATCGGAATAAATTCGTATGGCCTGTTAATGTTCGGCTTTTATCAGGCCATTTTTTTCGTTTTTTGTTAATGTATTTTAATGAAATGAATTGTCCCTGCAATATAGGATGGAGCATGAACATTAAGACTATTAGACTACGCTTGTATGGAAAAATAAAAGTATATTCCGACTCTTTCTCCACAAGCTTGCTTTTGTTCATTTATCAAAATATACGTGTATACCAAAAACTGGCTCCATCGGACGATATTTAGAGGTCGCTATAAAATCCGTATGTGGTATTACGTACAATTACTAGTACTTCAGCATTATTGTATTTGTTTATTTATAGTCAGAAATTAGACTGTGTATTCTTGTTTTACAGTGTATTTATATAATTTAGTCATTGTTAATATTATTCCCACTCTTTTATATGGTCTTAACTAGATCTAAATTTATGAAAATTCTAATGAATCCATCCATCTCTATAATTATATAATGTTATCTGAAGGCAGAACTAAAAAGAATAATAGTAAGTTAAAAAAATTCGCATTTCCGAATTATGGACCATTCTTATTTTTAACCCTCTTACGCGGACAAAAATTGTTTATTGGTCAATATTGCGGTCATGTGTTTAAAATCTACTTTATTTTATATTTATTTGAATCCTTTATAAACTTAACTTTAATTTGAGTAAAACTTTGTCGGGAAATTTTCAAAGCAATTTTGGTACTCCGGATTGGTCTGGAAAATGTTTTCATATTTTTTTTTCTGAATTATACTTACAACCTTTAGATTTTTTGAAACAAAATTGACGTATTAAAAGCATGTTTATAATATTTACTTTAATAAATAAAATGACAGGTCAAACTTGGAGAGCCATTCAGTAGATCCAGAAAAAGTTTTGAACCAAATATTTTTTGAAGTAAACTAGGCCTATATTTCGGGAGGTTGGTTAATTTCGGTGGTTTGACTTCAGATTCGTGTTTAGATTGGCAAAGTATTTAAAAGAGGTTTTATTATAAGTCTATGCAAAAACTTTTCTATATCCATCAACTATTTAAATTTCTATTAAATTTCGGCGTAACCCCGAAAAATCGTTAATATATAGCAACCTCTATTATTAACCAATTTGACTGAATTTTGGACCTAGCCGTACTGAGCCCTATTGAAACAGGGGCAGCTTTTTGTAGCTCTAAAACTCAACAGTCTTTTTTTTTTTTTGGCGATAATATATTTCTAAAAACATATTTTGGTGTGCATTAAATAGTCTTTTCAATTTTCACTCATAATGCAGAAAACAGTAAAAAAAAGCCAAACTTGCAAAGGCCATAAAAATCAAGTTCGCGCTAAGTTTTCAAAACCATTGGGGGTTTTTGTCTATTTCCCGCTGGTTTCGTTAAGGATAGAATTTCTTGTTGCACAGTGTTATTTGTACTTAAGACATATTTACATGTGCTTATACATTGTCTGTACTTTGTTAACCGTACATGCCTTAATCACAATTGAACTTTGGCTTAGCGTGTACTATATTATCTTAATAATAAATGGATTTAATATAGTCAAACTCATACTAACATATAAATATATGTCTATGTATGTATTCCATACATTCATTTTCTTTATACAAATGTATGTTTATTTTTAGCTGTACATATGTAAATTTCATTCAGTTCAACTATTAATTTTAACATATGTATATACATTAGACCGCCTCACGAAAAAAGTTTCCTTTGTAAACCACTCAATATGTGATTTTGATTATTTTACGATGAGATCCCGTGAGCTGGACAGTTTTCAAAAAAGTTAGTTTTTTGGATTTTCAAAGAATTTTGTACTTTAACTAAAGACGACGTATGCAATTATATTTTGAAAAGCACTTTCAACGGTATATAAAACATATCAACGCATGTCAATACATATCCTTATTTCAGGGATATTCTGTTAAAACAAAGATTTTTTTAGGGCTTTTGTCATTTACATGTCGACATATTTTAATCCTTAATCGATTTAAGTAAATACATGTTTCAGTTTTTTTTTGAAATTCGCACTAGTTCGTGTTTTACCAAAATATGGTGGGAAAACTGTTTTAATCATATCAATATCGGTATTAAAATTTTTCGTTGGGCAAGTAAAGGTGTTAAAGAACTTTAAGTTGGCAACACTTTTTTGAATTTCAACATGAATAGACTGACACCTGAACAACGCTTCCAAATTGTGCAAATTTGTCTTGAAAATCGTGGTTCTGTTCGAAATACTTATGTCGCACTACGTCCATTTTACGGTCAACATAATCGTCCATCAAAGCAATTAATTCGATTAACTATGGATCGTTTTCGCACCACGTTTACTCTAAATGATAATATACATCCACAGAGACATCGTACAGTGAGTACAGAAGAAATCATTGCAGCTGTAGAGCGTAGCGTAAAGGAATCAGTCTATCCGCCATCGTGCGCAGGTTTGCGTGCTTACAAAATCTAACTCGTGCAACAATTAAAGCCATACGATCACCTAGCAAGACGTAGATTCGGTGAATGGGCCCAAAACAAGATTGCCGTTGATCCCGATTTTCATAAGCGAATTTTGTTTAGCGATGAAGCTCACTTTTGGTTAAATGGCACCGTTACATCCAGAAAAACTGACTGTTTGGTGTGCTTTATGGGCTGGTGGAATCATTGGTCCGTACTTCTTTAAAAACGATGCTGGTCAGAACGTTACAGTCAATGGTGACCGCTATAGAGCCATGGTTACTGACTTTTTCGTTCATCAATTGAACAACCATGATGTGCAGGAGCTGTGGTTTCAACAAGACGGCGCAATATGTCACACAGCTCGTGTTACAATTGATTTATTGAAGGAAACGTTTGGTAACCGCATAGTTTCACGTCTCGGACCCGTGAATTGGCATCCAAGATCGTGCGATTTAATGCCGCTGGACTATTTTCTGTGGGGATATCTGAAGGCGATAGTCTACGCCGATAAGTCGGAAACAATTGACCACTTGGAGAACAACATTGTCCGCGTTATTGCCAATATACGAATATAAATGTTGAAAAAAGTTATCGAAAATTGGAAATCCAAATTAGACTACGTCCGAGCCAGCCGTGGCGGTCATGTGCCAGAAGTCATATTTAAATTATAATGCCAGAAGATTATCTTTCAAATAAAGTAAATGTCATGTCACTTTAAAAAATTCATCTTTGTTTTATTAAATTTCAAAGTTCTATACCTCTATAGAAAAAACACACTTTACATCATCTATGTATGGAAATATTTGTGAATTTCTCAAATTTAGTGCATTTTCCTCGGTGCTCTGGACGATTTTTGAGAACATTTTTTGGTTAATGCGATCTGCAAATGTATTCGGTTTTTAATTGATATAAGGATGAAAATGGAGCCTTGGGGGAATAAATTAAAACTGCGCTTAACTTCTTTCACGATTAAAAAAATTGTATGCAGTTTTTGATTTTTAGATATATCGAGCTTATATTGTTAAATTTTTAAAATATGAAACTTTGTAAAATTTTGAGTTCACGAAAAAAAAGTTATGCCGTCAAAAAAGCGCGTCGTGGAATTTTTTTCTTTACGCCCAATTTCATCATTACATTAACTAGAAAATGAGTCTATTTGCAGACAGGATTAATTCAAAAGCTTTTGTTTAAATTTGGTTTAGACAACAGTGGAAACAGCATTAAATTTGCAAAATAAGCTATTTATTTCACTTGACTAAATACAAATTTTAATACCGAAATTGAACTGATTAGAACATAGTTTTTCCATCCTATTGAATTTTTGCAAAAACGCGAACTATTGCGAATTTTGAAAAAAGCTGAAACATGTCCCAGTAAAAAACGTTGCTTACATGCAAGCAGGTTTGTAAGGGAGTAAGCTGAAAAGAATACCCTACAAATCTGCTACATATGCCATGATTTTTATATGGCGAATTCCCACTTGGAAGCATTACTTTTTAGCGCTTACAAAAAGCGGTGATTTTATGGCTTTCAGTAAAATCATATTTTATGTCTACATTATTACGATTAAAAGCAATAATATGAATATTATATAATTTATTTTATATAAAATTCTACAGGAATTAATTTTTTGTTGTTAAAATTTTAGACATATTAATATAATAATTAAATTTTTTCAGCTTCACATGCTAAATCTTCAGAAACAGTTAAATGACTAATTAATTGACATGAAAAAATTTTACTAGGGTGTTACTTAAATCAACTAAATATTAAAATTTCACAAAAATCTTCGTAGAAAAAACTTAAAAATCTTTTTTTGTTAAAGATTATCCCTCAAAATGATATGTCCGGAGATTCTTTGACATGTTTTATATACCGTTGTACGCGCCTTAGAAAACCTTTCGTACTATGATTCTAATATTGTATACTTTGTGTTCAGTTAATGTAACAAAATTCTTTGAAAAACTAAAAAAAATATCTTTTTGCAAATCAGTCCAGCTCACGAAATATTTTCGGAATCATCATAAAGCAAACCAATGTGCATTTTGAGGGTTGGACAAAAATCAATTTTTTTCCCATACAAGGTGAGTTGGTCTAATGTACATGTCATGCGATAAATTCATAGGAAATCACAAGCATTCTTAGTATACAATTTGTTCAAAACGTAATCGATATCTCGAATATAGAGTTTGTTAACAATAAAAGATAAAACTAAAAGCGAAAATATATATTCATACATTTTGTATGAAAAAAATGTATGGGAAAATATTTTCACTTTTAGTATAGACACAGTAAAAACTCCTAGGATTTTTCTAGGCATTATGACATTTGATTTCGTGCACCGATTTCCGTGAGAAATAAAACTTATTTTATTTTCGCACCGGAATTTCTTATTCTCTTGCTTTTATACTCAAATTGTTTTACCAATGTTGCGACAATGTTTCACAAAATTATACACAATTGTGAATGGTTATAAAAAATAACATTAGTTAACGGCCAAAAAACCTGGCCTTGAAACACATCTTTTCATGTGTCACGCACCCCTTAAATAAATGTATTGTTTTTTATATTATATGGGCATAAAAGTGTCACTAATTAAATATAAAGTGAAAAAAAATATGTATTTCTTAATTGTTCTCAATTACGGGAAAAAATATTGCTCAAAAAAAAAAAATATAAAGAAATATGAAAGAAAAATTTAAACAAAATACAATTGCCTTTTAGCCTCTATTAGGAAATAATCATAATATATTTGCAATAATCATAATGCGGCAATAAATGACTACGAAATTCTTGTTCATGACGATAATATGATGACTAGGACAATACTATGGTTATAATGCAAATATTATGATTGCTGCAAACATGGTTTGATCATTGTGAAATTGTATTCTTAAAAATATTTGTATGCGTGCTTTATGCTGTAATCACATGTATAGCTTGTATAGCTGCCAGAATATTTCACAATGCTTATTCTTCAGCGCAAAGACAATTTGATTACTTAAATTATTTTAAACCGAAGTTTATTTAAATGTGTGAATAATTAAATAAATATACGATTAAAAAACACATGCATAACTTATTAATCCAGTTTCAACTGAAACTGGGAGAATAGGGCTCATATTATGATAATTCATAAAAATTTACAGAACTTTAATATAATTATATTGGGATCTATTTGGAACCACAATATGGTAATCTAATTTTCATATTATGATACAGAAAAAGATAAGAGTATGGTTGTCAGAACAGTAGTAACATGGTTGTCACAATCATAAATCCAAAAATGAATAATGCTCTTCGAGTATGGTTCCCTCAACCATGTTTTTCTTTGCGTTCTGTCATCTGGTCAAGTTCCGTCTGGTCAAGTTAGGCACCTCCAACATGTAAAAAATCAGATAAAAATTTTTCATTTTATAATGGCTGAATTTTTGTATAGTATAGTAACAGATAACGTTATAATGATTTCGAAAATGATCTGTAGTCAGCTGGCTAGGTGCTGTTTTTTATACATCAGCTGGTGGTGTGAATATTAGGGGAAAAATACATAAAATGACCCAAAACTGCTCTAAAGACGTCCCTAGACGGGAAACTGTTAGAGCGAACATACCTTACCCCGTTTCACACTCACTAAAGGGGTTCCCATACAAAAAAAAAATTTTTATAAAATTTGCTCCCACCGCTGTAACTGATCCAAGGGTGCCCCTAACGTCAAATGTATGACCGACCTCAATATTTTTTCAACGCCAACATTTTCTCTAAATATATCTACATCCCACCTCCACTCCCTAAGGGGGCTCCCATACAAAATGACATTTTATGAAATTTGCTCCCAACTGCCGTAGGGATGCAACTAGAGAAGTCAAATGTATGACTGACCCCCAATATATCAATACTGAGGAAAACTAATTTTAGTGGGTAATTTTTGACATCTGGTCAACATGTGTTACCGTTACTCTTAACAGATATGCCATAACGAAATAAGACAAATAAATAGTAATCAACCAAGGAAATGAACCATTTTCGAAAAGTATTTATTGAAAAATATTCTGTAAATTAATCGCTCAACACACTGCATTCAAATTTATATATCTTTAGTTTTTCACATTTTGATGCAAAAATATAAAAAAACTACTAAATTGTGTTATACAGTAGTTTTGACTTAGCTGCACAACCAACTTCTGCACGAATTTTTGTGCAGGTAAGCCAAAAGCGCTGCTAACTCAAATTGGTTACCTGCCTTAAAGTGCAGGTAAACTAAAGTTTTTACATACAAATGTATGTAGGTACAAGCGTTAACTAACCTAACTAACTAAGTAAGCAAAACATAAGAGGCAGCTAACGGCGATCTTTTGTATGAAAATAATGTACAACTGCCAAAAACATGAGGCACTTATTTTAAATGCGCAGGTATACACAGTGCACTTAATGAAGGCAATTGCATACGTAATTTTGTAAAATAACAACGAAACCAAAATTTTGTGCAGTTATGTGAAAAGTGCACGTAAGTAAAAGGCAGTTAAATCAAAACTACTGTAATATCAATAAAATTTACAATAATTGAAAATTTGAACTTTTTTATATACAATTTTTATGGGTGTTCTGCTGCGTAAAATTTTCAACGGTTACAAGTATCCTAGAAAGACAATATGTTTTCAGTGACGTTACTGTTGTAACTTTTAATAAAAAATTCGTTTTTTTTGTGGAGTATTTATTTTTTAAATATTTTGTTAGTGTTTTGTACTGGCCCTGCATGATTTATATTTCCAAAACAAACAAAAACATTTCAAAAACCTGACTTTTACTTTTTTCAATAATAATACAAGTTATTTTGTGCTTTTTTACAATATCAGTAATAACTAAAACTTAAAAGCTCAGGAACCACTGAATGCAGCAGTTTAACTATCCTATTATTGTCAGTTAGTGATTAGATTTGCATTGCTATTGATTAAATGCAAATTAACCCACATATTTCATCAACGTATGGAACACAACACAGGCCTTTTAATTTTTATTTCATTTACAATTTAAAAAAGTTATTACTTGATTGTTTAAAAAAAAAAACAATAAACCACATTTATAAATTATTTCAAAATAAAAATAACTGGACTTTTATGAGTAAATCGCAAAAATTAAAAAATAATAAATGTTCCCAATAATGCATAATTTTTGTGTGCAATATATTAATTTATATTAGTGCGATATTTTTATGTCTCTGTATTTTCTTTCTAAATTATACTATACTCAAAAAAAGTTAGTACAATCAGCAAAAAATTTTGCTAAGTCAGCGAATTTTTAGTCAGGAGGGTTCTTGCAAAAAAAAAATTTAATGTCAACAAAATACTTTGCTGAAAATAAGTGAGCTGATTTTTAGCAACAAATTAGTAGATTCAGCAAAAGTTTTGCTAACAATAAGTTGATTCAAAATTAAAAAATGCTTTCTAAAAGTTAGTAAAATTATTGCTGAATATTAGTAGACTAAAAAAAGTAAAAAAAAAAATTGTAGAAAAATTATTCTTTATTAAATTTAATTGACAAAAATCTTGAAACTGTTTTCAATATTCTTTTAAAAGTAATTTACAATACGTTACAAAATATAAAAATGTTCATAATCTCACATTGACGACACGAATTAATTTTGTAGGCCGACAAAGCCGGCCATATTTGTTAATAAATTAAACTAAACTTAAAAAAAATAAAAAATTAAATAAAGAATTAATTAATAAATAAGTAAAACAAAATTGTGTGTTGAACATAAAACATAAACAAATTATTTTTCAACTACTTACATCAATGGTTGTCTAAGTGTTTGCATCTGTTTAGAAACGAAACGAAATATAAAATATACAACCATTTTTTTGCATTAAGATAAAGGCAACATACAAAATTGCATAAGATATGTGTCCTTGTGTTTGCTTTATTCTGTCTACCTGTACGCATATTTGTTTGCAATTTGACCACACTACGTTATTAGTTTTAGTTTACAAATACACATTTAATCTTTATTAAATTTAAATATTTTATTTTGTCTTTAATTTAATTAATAGATTACTTTGACCTGTTAAAATTCAAATATTTTTATCAAATATAGCAGTGGTGTAACCCGCAGATCTTAATGAATCTAAGATATGTTGTAAGGCATTAAGAAGTATGGAACAAACAAAATTTGTTTAAGGTGCACAATCTCATATTTAACGTATCAAATGTGGGGTCAAATCTGATCCCATTTTTAGTTTTTTCCGTTTTACCGTGTCGGTCTACAAAAGGAAATATATACACATTGGATATCAAACGAAAATAATTTATGAGATCTATATTATAGAATAACAAAAACATATTAAAAAGTTTTCAAGCAAATACGTTTCAAATAAAATTAAAAACCATTTTTACCCCCTTAAAAATTAGATTGCTGAGCTATGTTTCATAGTAAATATTTTTTACGCTTGTCTCCTCTATCCCCCTACACTGAACCAAAACCAGCCGTGACATCAACTAAATCCCATGTTAAACTGATGAATGGGTGATCACTAAGTATGCAACCAACAAAACCTGTCCGTCATTTTAACAATTTGTTTAGTAAATGTATTTTTTGACGTTTAACTATTTGTTGATTTTTATTTTGACGAAATATTGTCAAATGTATTAACAGAAATTAGTAATTTTAACAAATTTATTTAATCAAATTGAACAATTATTTTGTTGTTTTAACAATGCGCTTTATTTAATCTTTTCGTATTTTGTCAAATTGTTATTTATTATTAATTCTTAATTTTGTATTTCTTTATCTTTTATATTTTATAAGTTTAGGTTTTTAGTAATATACGTCTTTAGTTAGTATATTAAAAAAATAAGAATTTGATAAAATATAAAAATAATGAAATTAAAAATAATAACGTAGTACGTGTACGTATACGTACGCAAACCCCAATTAAAACACACGAAACATTACATTTACAAAACACATTAGTTTATTTAATATTTATCAGTGCGGGGTTGTGGGTTCAATTCGCACCAGAAGCACTGGACTGTTTACGCTACAACGCGCCGAAGGCCATAGTAGCTAGTGCTGGGGTAGGGTAATAGTAAATAATTTGTAATTAAATGATTATTAAAAATAATATGATTAAAAAAAAAAAAATACATTATTTATATTTATATAATTAGTGTTCTTCACTATTACAAATTATTACTTATATAAAAAAATAAAGTAATGACATTAATAAGAGTTTACAATTTACATAAAACAGTATGAAATTCAATAAATTTATTTAAAAATAACTAATGAAGACACACTTAACTATCCACTATAATTCACTGATTGTAATAATTCACAATTCTTTTGTAAAAACCCATGTCACAGTATTTTTCCATTTTTTTTTCACACGCTAACACGAGTAGTGACGCCACTAGACTAAAAGCACTCCAAATATATTGCTTTTTAATAAATTTTTGTGGAATTAACAAATGGAATTTTGTTATTTAAAAAACAAAAATTTGTCAAAACGACAATGGTTTCGGAAAGCGATAAAAAAACAAACATCAATTTTAACATCAATTTTAAAATTAAAAATTAACATCAATTTTAATAAAATAATTGTTTTTGTCAAAAGCTAACATCATTTTTATGTTTGGTTAAGTGTATTCATGTTTCATTAAGAGTTGTGGGTGTTAGCACTGTGTAGTTATTATATTATATTATGATATATTATTTTTAAATATGTTTTATTTGATCATACTTCGACTTATGTGTTTTGAATAAAACATGCACGCAAAAAATAAAAAGTGTAAAATCAACTAAAAAAGCTTATAAGTTACCAAAGTTCATTGTATACAATTCAACTTGAAAAGGTTTTCGACAACTTATACAAACAACTTAGGAAAAAATGTTGTCAAATAAAACTGCTGACATTTATACATTAAAAACTTTGCATATATTGCATTGTTATACTTCATTAAATAGAACAGTTTTATTTTGTGCAATTTATCCAGTTTTTATATGTAATATTTTTTATTCGGTTTCCATACAAAAGCCATTTATTTAATTTTTTTTAATAATATGAATTTATTTATTCTTTTTGTATAAAAAATTAAATAAATATATATCATATCTCCGAAAACCCAACCATATGAATGTAGCAGATGTTATAATAAAGGGTGATTTTTTAAGAGCTTTCGGATTTTATTTAAAAAAAACACAAAATTTAGCGCAATGTATGAAATCTTAATTTGAGTGTATAGAACGATCTATATAATTCAATGTTTAAAGGTGACTTGGCACCGTCTTATTGAAACCACACGTCACCCAAGTCCAGCTCTTCCATTTTGGGCAAAAGCAAATTTGTAATCCTCGGAGCGCTCGCCATCACAGGAACGGTCCTGCCTTCGTCGTCTTTGAAAAAGTACGGTCCAATGAAGCCACCGGTTCATAATCCATACCAAACAATGCATTTTTTGGGATGCATTGGCAGTTCTTGCAATGCTTCTGGTTGCTCTTCACACCAAATACGGCAATTTTGCTTGTTCACGTATCCATTCCACCAGAAATGAGCTTCGTCGCTGAACACAATTTTCCGATAAAAAGTGGATCTTCATCCAACTTTGCCAGTGCCCATTCACCAAAAGGTAGCCGTTGTGGTTTCAATTCTTGCACAGTTGTATTCTAAAAGGTTTTTTACACTTAAATCCTTCCGTAAAATTTCCCATATAGAGGTGTAACAGGTTCCCAATTACTGCGAACGGCGCCGAATCGATAATTCACGGTCATCAACAACACTGGCGGATACACCTGCGATATTTTCCTCTGCCCAGACACTACGTATGCGTTTTGGCGGTTTAGTGTCCAATAATGTAAATTTGGTGCGAAATTAAGACACAAGATTCGGAATAGCCGCCTCAGAAGGTCGCCCAAACTAACCACGAGTTGGAAGAAGTGCACGATGTACTCTCTTAACCGAGCATGAATTTTGATAATAAAATTCAATAATCTGCAAGCGTTGTTCGTTTGTAAGTCGATTCACAGTTAAATTGTATACCAAACTGAACATGTTTAACAGTACCATGTTACACGAAAACAGATGAGCTGCCAAAAACAGTGTTGTCAAAAAGAAAGTTGCTAAAAATCCCCCTTAAGTACTAGTGGCTATACGGCAGACAGTTCCGGGACAAGAAAAATGTAAAGGAATAGTGCTGTGGAACAAAATTTCTTAAAAATTAGCGTCACTATTCTTTGAAGACAGATACATAGCAATTTCAAATAATTTCCAGAACATTTTGTACATTTTGTTAACAAATTTTAAGTTTTTTTTAGAAAGGTTGAGGTGAAGAAGATGAATAAACATTTTTCTCTAAAACTTATAAACATTATTAATTTCTAAATCAGAGTAGACTAGTTTTATGATTCTACATTTAAATTGTATTATTATTTGTGTCTTATAATTGTCAGATTGTCTCTATATGATACATTTTTCAACAACCTGCGCTTCTTCTTACATTACAAACATAACAATACCAAGTCATGACCGTTTAGTGATCACACTCGTAAGTCTATATTTTTTTAGAATATATCTATATTTTTTTAGACTTCTGGCGTGTGGAAAAAATCAACCGCTATTTATATATAATAAAATGTATTCCTTTTTTGTGGACTTCAATACGGCCTTTGATAGGGTTCCAAGAAGTTCGTTTATTTATAAGGTGGGTGCCCTATGTATCTCCACAAAAGTTGTAAATTTTACTACAAAATATATACCGTCATACAAGATCCTCAGTGTGAACAGGCACCGAACTATCAGATTCCTTTGAAACTTACACTGTTGTCAAGTAAGGTTGCTTGATATCTCTACTTCTCTTTACACTGTATTTGAAGACCTTAACTTAGAAGGTGGTTCAATGATAGAAGGAGTAAATGTTCTTTTGTTATTATTTGTTGACGACATTTTATTATTATCAGATTATATATTGGTTATTCAAAAAATTTGGAAATATACTGCAATAAGTGGAACATGGAGGTAAATATGAGCAAGTCTCAAATGATGATATTTAGAAAGGCTGGCCGTCTTTCAGCACATGACAAAATAAAGTACAAAGATCAAGAAGAGGAAACTGTTAGTGTACTCCTTACTTCAAAAATGAACATCAATAAGCATTTGCAAAAGGGAAACAAGTCAGCTAAAAATAGCATTAGGGCCACTTGGAAAAGTTTTTTTTAAATAAAACGCATGAAACTAAATATCAGCTCAGATTTGCGAATGTTGTTTATTTGATGGCGTCGATTAACTGCAGCGGTATTTTTGAAAAATAATTGTCAAAATATCGTTGCTTTTTTCTAAATTTTTAGCTTTTAAATCGTTGCTTTTTTCCAGCGCACGATAAGCCCTTTTCATCATAACTTCCATTTTTTTACTATGATTTTGGAGTACCTGACCGATTTGTGCAATGTTTGAGCATAAGTTATCCTGCGACTTCAGTTCTTTTGCAATTTGATTACCTGTTGTCTTGTTTTTCTTGTGACTCCACTCTTTTTTGTTTAAGTGAGAATGTTTTTTCTTTACTGCACTCTTTATTTGTGTGTTAGCAGGTTCGAGCAGATGGGTGCTTCAGAACACTGTTCATTTTCAATGTCATGTAGGGTTATTGTCTGTGACGATTCTGGTTCATTTTTCTTTTCACCCACACGACCCTCTGGCAAACCGAAAATTGTTGGATTTTCTAAGCCCTCCACCGATTCCTGCATTCGTATAAACTCGTATATACATTGTTCCGTAACTGACAAATTTTTGGTTTGGTTTGGCCCTCCTCCCGTTTCCCGTTGGTTTTTCAAATTAGCGGCAGCTTTTGACTGGACACATCTTTTTTGATCAGTCCATACCTGTTACGATACAAATTGCAAATACAGTTTCCGATAAAATTCTACGTACGACCCCTATTTCCACAACTTATGCATTTTGAAACCATATACTCGTAAACAAAAGTAATGATACAGTTATGTTTTAAATGTATTTTGATTAATATATTACAAAAAAAAACTAAATATGTTTTAAACTTAAACTTTTATTCTCTAAAAACTAAAAAGAAATGGTTGACAAAAGTTTACATACGATATGTGCACTACCATAAAGAACTTTGTTCCAGTATAAAAAGTTATTACTTTTCATTGAAATTAATATTTCGTTGAGCCACCACGGGCATCTAACACTGCCTGTAATCATCTGGGCATCGAAGCAACTAAATTTTCCAGCTCTACTGACGTAATGTTATGCCATTTTTCTTCAATCGTTGTCGTGCTGAAAAATCCAACTCTGGCCAAGATTTAAAATGTCAACCGATGGTTTAAAATTTTGTTCCAAAATGGATTTGTACAAGTAACTATCCATATTACCCTAAATAAATACTAACTTTCATACTCCAGAAGCAGCGACAGCACCCTAAACCATCACGCTGCCTCCACCATGCTTAACAGTGGCGACTAAGTTCTTCGGATAGATTGCTGAATTTTTTTTTTCGCCATACTCTATCTCTACCATCACTTCCAAATATGTTATAATTCGACTCGTCAGTGAACAAAACTCCCTTCCAGAAATCCATGTCCTTTTCAATATGGTTTTTGGCGAATTCCAACCGGAGTTTTCGATTTTTGTCGCTAATTAAAGGCTTTTTGCGAGGAGTTCTGCTATGGTAACCAATATTATTTAAAGTTCTTTGTATGGTTCGTAGATGTACAATCACTTCCGATCTTGTTCCGAGGTCTTGGGCCAATATTGTGGGATTTTTTTTCAATTTATTAATTAAACCATTTTCAAGAATTTGTTGATGGTTCCATTTCGGGGATTTTCTAGGCTCAACTTAATTCTCATTTGTTTTAACAAATGGGGTATATAAGTGTTTGAGTTTGTGAATGAGGTTGCCATTACTTTCTAAACTTGTTCTGATGATGGTACTTGATACTTGAAAGTGGTTAATTTTTAAATTGAAAACAAAAAATTAATTAATATCTTAATAAAGAAATATAGAGTATGGCCTTGAACTTGAATAAATTTTCATAACAGAATTATAGGTCGAAAAAACATAATTTTTATTTATTTTTTAATAATAATTATAACAATTATATATTTTTTTTTATTTAAATTGATTAAAAAAAAAACTGCTTCATTACTTTTTTGTTTAACGCTTTTGATCTCATCAAATGGCAAAAATTATGGTTGTACATAGACTTTTGTCGGCCACTGTATATAAAAATTATACAATATTTAAAACACAACGTTGCCTTTTTCCACTCTAAGACACTTTTCATAGGAGGACCAGCAACATTTAGCTCTTCTGTAAGAGAGCTAAATGACCAAAAAAAAAATATATTTACCTGAATATCCCATTATAAAGAAAAATTAATTACATTGCAGTTCCCTAGAAAAACAAAGTGAACAAACAAATAGGAAAGAGGGGAAACCCCGTTCTAAAATGAACATTCACGATTAGGGGAATTTTTTAGAATGTGAACATTTTTTTGGGCTATTCTGCACGAGTGAATGATTAGCCAAAGGGAACAAATTTTGAGGGAACTTTTATTCACGATTGGAATTGAGTGAAAAGGGAAAACAATTCGAAGGAAAAAATATTCACGATGGTGGTGATTACACGCAAAGAAAAATCATGGTTGAGGGAACCATATTCGAAGAGCAACATACATTTTTGGATTTATTATTGCGACAACCATGTTACGATGGTTGTGACAACCATAATCTTATCTGCTATTGTATCATAATATGATAATTATATTATTGTTCCAATGTATCCCAAAATGATCATATCATGGTTCTGGAAATTTTTATGAAATATCATAATATGAGTCCCATATTATTCTCCCAGAAAAAGAAGATATGCATGTTTTTTTAATATAATCTAAGCAATCAATTTGTTTTTGAAGAAAATTGAAATACAGAATAAAGCACGCATAAAAATATTGTTAAGAATACAATGTCACAATACATTTATAATGATCAAACCATGTTTGCAGCAATCATAATAATTGTATTATAACCATAGTATAGTCCTAGTTAGGCGGCATGCAATGAGGCCCCAAGAAATTTGGCCCCAAAGTGAAAAATGCAAAATGGCCCCAAAAAAATTGGGGCGAATTTTCATTTTTTTGGGGCCAACTTTCATTTTGAAAAAGTGAAATAATGCCCCAAAATAAAAATGCAAATAGCTCCAAAATTTTGGGGCAAAAATTCATTTTTGAATGTGGGGTCAAACTGCATTTTTTGAATATGAAAAATGGCCTCAATTTGTGCCATGTGAAATTTGGGGCCAAATTTCATTTTCATAAAATTTGCATTTTTACCAAAAGACAAAAATTTATAACGGTACTGGTTACTATTTGTTTTGATCTTGTTGAAGTTTAAACATTATTAATTAGTAAATAATTAGTTTGCTGATACAACACGTTGGTGACAGTCGCAAGAAAGTGCAGTGAAATGGAGTGTATATTTTTTTGTGGAAAAAAAACTAATAGTAATTTGTTGTACATAGTGGATCAAAAAATGATTTTTAAAAAAAAATCTAACTATAAAAATGTTGTAAAATATATTTGCTGGCGTAATTCTTGCAAAGCTAGAATTAACCTGTTGCAAAATGGCAAATGTGAATTGGCCAAGCATTATATTGACCACAACCACAACAATGACGAAGAGGCTTATAAGGAGCTAAATGCACTAAATTCAATAAAGAAGGAATGTGCAAATGTTGCCTCCAATATTGGATCAAACTTTTCGGCTATAAGTAACGTCAGAACGGCTTTCCGAAATACTTGTTCAAAGTAAGTTATTATATGTTGTAAATATTAGCTGGTGAATTATTTGTATTTTTTTAAAAAGAAACCAAGATGATACTAAAAACATTGAATTTGCAAAAATTAAGAGAGGCTTACAATATATTGCCAGTAAAAATTTAATAACATCTCCGAAAAGCCCTCTAGAAGTAATAAATGCTTTTATGTATGAAGAGGTATGGAGAAAGTATGGGCAGACGCAAGACGAAAGCAACCCACGCTTTTTTATACTGCATGTATAACAGGTGATGGATACAGCTTCTGTATCTTTTCATGCCTTAAAATAATTGACCTCATCAAGGAGAACATTCGACCTGAGGAACGCAAATTCCTTATAGATGCTACTTTTAGTATTGTTCCTGAAGGTTGCTTTAAGCAACTATTAATAATTTACATTAGCTATTTTGAGAAGGTATGTTATAATCATGTTACATTGTTGCTCCATTTAGCAATTATCTATTTACAGATTTATCCAGTTTTTTTTGTGCTAATGGATAAAAAGTCAAAAAAATCGTATCAAGAATTGTTGATATATATAAAAAATAATATATTTGATTTGCAACCATCTGTGTTCATTAGTGATTTTGAACATGCTATGAGGGAGGCAATTAGGAGCGTTTATACTGATGTGAAACTGGTTGGCTGTTGGTAAGAAATAGCCCCCATTTTGAAAATTTTTTTGTGTCGCACGCAGAAAAAACTTTACTTCGCGAAGCCGCCTGCCGCGTTCTACGGAGGAAAAGAACCCCTAAGCCCGGCCGAAGGCCGGTTACGCAGAAAAACTTTGCTTGGCAAAGCCCCTTAGAAGTTTCTTTTGTGTCGCACGCAGAAAAAACTTTATTTCGCGAAGCCGCCTGCCGCGTTCTACGGAGGAAAAAAACCCCTAAGCCCGGCCGAAGGCCGGCTACGCAGAAAGACTTTGATCTGCAAAGCCAATAGGGGTTTTTTCCTTCGTAGACCGCGGCAGGCGACTTCGCGAAATAAAGTTTTTTCTGCGTGCGACACAAAAGAAACTTCTAAGGGGCTTTGCCAAGCAATGTTTTTCTGCGTAACCGGGCTAGTGCGGATTCTCCTCCAACTGTTGGATTGTAACCAAAAACTGCAAAACATAAACATTGTCCATTTAATAACTTTTGAAATTGACTATCAGTTTTAATAAATTTTTTAAATACTTATAAAGACTTTTTTTCATTTTGTTATTCAGAACTAATATAGTTCTTTACAGGTTTCACTTTTGTCAAGCGCTAAGGCGAAATGTTTCAAAAAACCATGCCCTATTAAATTTTATACGATCGTCTGAGGCTGCAAAAATATTATATCGGAAATTAATGGCACTTCCGTTGTTACCAGCCAATTTAATTAAAACGGGCTGGGAGGACACACGCCGAAATATATTATTAATGGACGGAGAGAATAAGTTTAGTTCATTTTTGAACTATTTTGAGAGGCAGTGGATGCGAAAGGTAAAACGTTTGTTTAATATAAATTGATTTTTATTTTAATTTTTTGAAATATATTTATTTAGGTTGGCCCAAGTAACTTTAGCGTTTATAAGGAGTCCATTCGGACAACGTCTGCAGTAGAGGCATACAACGGCGTATTAGGAAAATGTTTAGAAAAAAGCGGTCACTTTTTTAAGTTTGTTGCAGCAATTCGACAAAAGGAGTTTTTCAAAGGCCGTAAATTCGAGGCTGTTTGTGAAAGTGGTGGTTGTTCTTTACCAAAAAAACGACGTCGTGATATTGACAAACAGAATAAATTATTGGAAGGTACAAAGATGCTGGAAGAAGGAAAAATAACTGTGTCCGCATTTTTAACAAGAATGACGTATAAGCAAAATGGTATATGCTCGGATTATATACCTGATATATTTCAAGAAAAGGAATATTTATCGTGTGAGGAGGAATCCGAGGAAGAAGTAGCGGAAGTAGCAGAAGCCGTGGTGGAGGCAAATGTCTGCGTGGTTTGTCACGATAGACGCCCTAACATTGTAAACGTTGCCTTGCAAGCACCTAAAAGTATGCAGCGAATGCAATCTTTTGTTGCAAGCTGCAGCTGCACAAGAAAATGAGGATAGGTATAAATGTCCTTATTGTAGAGCGGATGTTATTGATTCCATGCAAGTTTTCACATAATGTTTGTGTTTTTTTCCAATAAATAATCATAATAATGCTGTGCATAAACAAAGTTGTTTTTTCATAATTGAGGGCCATTTTTCATAACTTTGATAAATTGGGGTAATTTTTCATATCTGACAATTGGGGCTATTTTGCATAATGAATAAAAGCCCCAAAATCAAAAAATGAAAATACGCCCCAAAAATCAAATTTGGGGCCAATTTTCATTGGGTTGGGGCGATTTTTCATAAAATTTTTGGGGTTAATTTTCATAACGAAATTTAGCCCCAAAATTTGGGGCATATTTTCATTTTCGGGTTGGGGCCTAATTTCTTGGGGCCTCATTGCATGCCGCCTCCTAGTTATCATACCATGATCATGTACAATAATTTCGTCATCATTTATTACCATGTTATGATTATTGCAAAAGACGCGAAGACAATCATAAAAAATCAGACTTATCATCTTATACAATAATAAATACTATATTATGATTGTATACAATACAATAATATGATAACTGGAAAAAGAGAAATTTTTACATGAACATGATAAAAGCAATCATATTATTGGTGGAATATGATTGATACAACCATTTATGACTGTAGGAAACATAGTTTTGTGTCCGCAATCATATTCCAATCATATTTTTTCTCTGCGTGAATGTATATTAAAAACATTGTGAATGAATTATAATTTTAAATAATTTTGGATGAAACATTATTGAATTATTCACTGAAGCTGGGATTTGCATTATAAAAGTGAGAAAAGTTCAAATAAAATTGTAATTTTAAAAGTATTTATTTTTAAATAAAATAAGATAAGATAACACATTTGCTTTGAAAATTATTAAAAAGAATGAAATAACCCATTAATGGCGCTTCAAAAGTCTCAATTTGTAACTTATAAATGTTTTTTTAAGAAAAATTTATCTAACACTTTATAATATTTTATAGTTTCCCACATAGTCCGTAAAATTTAAAACAATTTGAAAAATTGGTATAAAGTCTTTCATTGATTTCTTAAAAGAAATTTTTGCGAACCATTTAATCAAAAATGTATGTGTTTTCGGTTTTAAAATTGTTTAAGGTTTAAATAAATATGGTAAAAATGCAAAATTTTGGGAATAAACAGTTCCGTCTAAGCAAACGGGTCTGTCACATGCCAAAACGTTGAGACTTTAAACAATTTAAAACAAAACATGAATTTCCTGTTTGAATTGATTATAAAATATTATAAAATGTTTATTTGAAGTAAGAATATGCGATAGATATTAGGAAAATGGATGCCTCCGCTTGTCTAAAAAAAAAAATAAAGTGAGCTAAGATAATTGTTTTTCTAACAAAACCAAGGAAGTCCCGCAACAATGCACACAAAACCGTTTTTTTCTAGTTTCCCCCTAAGATATTATCAAACAACATTTTCCAATTAACCCTTTGACGACGAATGGTTGATATATGTCCCATTTATACTTTTTGCCATGTCGTTTTTTGGCAATACCCATATATTTAAGCCGAATGGTCTCAGAGTCCTACAAAGTCAACCCAAAGTCAAAAAAATTATATTTTTATTAGTTTTTTTAATTTTTTTAAGGAAATAAGCACAATACAAAACGTAACGGAACGGGTTTCCCGTAACGTAAAAAATTATGAAAAAAATAGAAACGGAAACCGAAAAATCAGTCCGTACTCCAAATACAAATCTGTCAAAATTTGCGTCTTAATTTTTTAAATTAAACTGCAAATTCATGAAATATTTTTTAAGAATATAAATCTGCACAAAATGATCTTTCATTTGAGTCCAGTCATGTCACTGTTTATTTCTTAATATTTGCAGCATGAAGAAAATTAGATAAAATTTCAAGTTCTTTTCTAAATATCTCAGGACATTTTTAATTCATTGGCAATTTTAATACAAAAATTTGTTCACTGGAATGTCTAGTTTCTACGCACACACAGAAAATAGAACCAATTGCTGCAACCGAATTTTTTGCCAACCGAATTTTGATAGTTACATTTACTAATATTTATGTTACTTAGAAATTCAATTGAAGTCATTAAAATTTGGCTATGAGTACAGAATATTTAATTATGTCTATGGATTAAAAAAAAAAATACTTGTGGTCACAACTGAATTTATTAAGTCGATCGAACCGATTTTAATTAAGTAATACACCGTATCCAATGTTTTTAGTTTTATTTATTAAAATAAATATTACAGTCAATAGAAATAATATATAATAAAGAGATGACCGGTCTATTTGTAAAACCTGGTTAGCGCGATTAGAACAAATTATGTTTTGCATACAAACATACCATTATTAAACGCCAAAGTATCTTTTCTCAAAACCGTGTCTTTTTCACAAACAAGTACTCCTTTTTCAAAAAGGATCTTTTTCGCAAAAAATATCATTTCTCAAAAAAATGCGGTTTTGAAAAAAAATCCATTTTCAAAAAAAAAAACTACTCTTTTTTAAAAAAAATATATTTTTCTAAAAAAGTACTTTTCTTCAAAAAAAACTACTCATTTCAAAAACACTACCCTTTTCAAAAAAGTACATTTTTCATAAACAAAAGTATAAAAAAGTATTTTTCTCAAAAACAAGTATCTTTTTTTTTTTTAAAAAAGGCTTTTTAAATAAAGTATATTTACAAAAAATGTAACTTTTTCAAAATAGTATAGAAAGGTTGTTTTTGAAAAATTTACTTTTAGTAAAACAATTAACTTTTATTGAAAAAAAGATACTTTTTCAAAAGATTTAAAAAAAAAAAGTTTATTGTAAAAAATTTACTTTTTTGACAAAGGTACTTATTTTAAAAAGATCCTTTTTTTTAAAAAAAATGTTTTTTTTTTGAAAACAGATACTTTTCTTTAAAATACTTTTTTTGAAATGCGTACTTTTTTCATTTTTGAAAAAGTATTGCTTTATATATAATTTTTTGGAAAAGTTGTTTTTTGAAAAAGAAACTTTTTTGAAAAAGGTACTATTTATTTTTTTTTTAACTTTTTTTTGAATAAAGGTAATTTTTTCAAAAAGGTACTTCGATTTGAAAAAGAAATTTGTTTGTGAAAACATGTACTTTTTCTAAAGAAATTTTTATTTTTTTCAAAAAGGCTACTTTTTTGAGAAAGATTTTTTTTTTTAAAAAGGAGCTTTTTTAAAAAATGTACTTTGTTAAAGCGAGATACTTTTTTTGTTTTTTAAAGAGTACTTTATTTCTGAAAGAGGAATCTTTTTTAAAAAAGGTACTTTTAAAAAAAAAAATAATTTTTGTCTTAAAAATCATATGTTTTTATGCAAAAAATACGTTGTTTTAATCGCGCTGACCGGCTTTGCGAGTAGACTTGGTTTTCGGTGTAGCCGGACTTTCTGTGATTCCCGGGGTTTCGTTCTAGCCGGTCTCTCGTTGTAACCGGGTAGACCGAAGACCGTGCAACCCGGGATACTGGTCTGGATAGTAGACTCTATTTAAAAATTATAAAACATCTTTTTCGCAACTGCACTAGATAGAATAATGCCGTTGCTAGGTAGATGCTATTAACATGTTAGTTTTCTCCGATTAGACCCCATATTTGAAGCACCCGTTTTTGTAATTTAAGAAGAATATTGTTGCGCATTTTAGTCATCCTTACAAATATGTTTTAAATCCTGAAAGAAAAACAAGCAACTACAATAAATTTTATTTATGTATATGTACACAAAATTTAAGATTCCCACATCAGCATCTCTTTCTTGTTTTTCACTATTACAAAATGGTGTTTTGTAATTTTTTTTTATGTATTTTCTAAGACTTTAAAATTTTTGTTCTTCTATGTTTTACTATCAGTTTTTTTGTTTCAATTTTCTTTTTGTTATTTTTAAATAATTAATTTGACATAAATAGCAAATAACAATTATTTTGTTCAGCACAAGGTATGATAGTACCGGCAATTGCGAGCAAGTTGTATGATTACTGAAGATTTTTTTCTATGGTTGCATATACTAGTAGTTTTTATAACCATATTTAAAATTGTATAATTAGGGAAATTAACCAATTGTCTGTCACTAAGAAAGTTAGTTTGTTAAGCTAATTTTTAAACTTGCACTAGCCAAAATAACTGGTCCTGATTAACATTTGTATGCACACACAGCTAAAATATTTGTTTACCAACATAAATAATGTAATATCGAACGAATTCCAACTGATCTTTTCCCTGTGTGCAGTAGTAACATTTTTTAATTTTTAGCATACATTATATTCATAAGGATAATACTTAAAAAGTGCAATTTTCAACTTCCCAGCCAAAACCCAGAAATGATTGTACTCAAAGACAATTTTGTGTGAATTGTTAATTTAAAAAAAAATATCATGATTTTTCTATAAAATTTCGAAAAACTAAACAAAATGTATGGCAAATGGGGTGAATGAAATTCCGATAAGAAAATAAAATAAGTTTTATTTCTCATTAAAATCGGTACTTGAAATCAAATGTCAAACTCCATAGAAAAATCCTTGGACCTTTGCATTGAGTCTATTCTTTAATGTTAAAAAAATAGTTTTAAGCCTTTACAAAAATGGTGATAATACAAAATTAAAGCTTATGCAAAATCTTAACCCATTAAAAATCAAAAGTCCATTAATGATTTAGCTTTAGTACTATATTTCTCCGATAGGGGGATCAGTAAAGCGCCAAGAGCAGCACAAAACTTATTTTTAGTCATAGGCCCAAGTCCCAACAAAATTTCGTCAAAAAATCTTCAGCGATTAAAGTTCAGCCGTTAAAGTTTTAACATTGAAATGTAATTGATTTAAATTAAAAATATAATTTAAAATTATATATGCTACGGGATTAAATCTGATCTTACAATATAAATTCGTTGTGCTAGCTGTTATTTAATAAAATGAAATCAAAATTTGATAAGTTGATTTCTAGAAATGGACCTGAAAATTTGACTCCAACGTAGTTTGATTTGACACGTCTCGATTATTTCCTACTGGGCTACATGAAGTCATTGGTTTATGCTGATAAATCAGCAACAATTGACGCCTTGTAAGCCAACATTGTCCGTGTTATTCGTGACATACAATCAGCAATGCTCGAAAAAGTGGCTCAAAATTGGACGTCCAGAATGCACTTTGACAAACACAGTCGCGGTGGCCATATACCCGAAATCATTTTAAAATGTTTTTGCCAAGTATTGATCTTTCGCATAAAAAAATTTTTTTGATTAAAACTATATTTTTTGTGTTATTTTTTGCAATTTCAAGTTCTATTGGGCTAAAAAAAATACCCCGTATAACTATTTTTACTCGGGAAGATAAAAACATTTACACATGACTTGCGTGCACAAAATACTTTCCGGCTTACAAAAAATCAAAAATATATAGTTATATATGTACTTCCTAGAGTAGAAAAAAATGAGTCTAAAAATAGGTTCTTAAAAAAACTGAATATCGTTACTTTATAATGCATTATTTGTGTATTAAAATATTGGGAAGTTTAACTAGTTATTAGTAAGTCATTATTATATGTTTTAAAATAATACGGACAGTTAGCTGGTGTCATTAATAATAGTCCAAAATACAATGATATGTCATTACAGTGTGCACTAGTTAATTTAGGTGTTCTAGATATTGTTCTTATCGGTAAAATATGTGTACGAAAAAAATACGTAAAATAAACTTAACCCTAAAATAACCTAACGAAATAACGAAATACAACATTAACTCTAAAATAACCTAAAATAACAACAAATAACAAATAATTTTTATTTTTTAATAAAAATTATATCAAACATGTATAAAAGACAAAGTACAGTCTAGTTTACTCCACCTGTTTCGTTTATAAAGGAAACAAAAAATAAAAAGTAGAAAAAAAACAAAAAACGTGTATTGAATATTTGTGGGCGTTGTGGTGTAATGGTTAGCGCGTTGGACTGTTACATAGATGGTCCCGGGTTCGATTCCCGGTGACGACAACATCAATTTAGAAAAATAATATGTATGAGTTTTCTATCACTTATATGTATCGCTGCGCCCAGCTTCGGTGTTCCCATAGCACTTAACCCCACCGAAGTAAAATAATGAATCAGGGCTATGAAACAAAAAGCTTCAATAAACTCGCCAACTCTACATCAGGTGGCGAGCAACAACTGTTCTAAGACTTATTTATTCGCGCAATTATAGTGTTGCCATGTTTGAAGCCCTTCATCTTTCATAACCTTTCATCTCTCCACTATCCCCTTTCCAAAGAAAGCTTCTCTTTAAAAAAAAAAAATATATTAGTTCTTATGTAGTGAGTAAACTAGTTTATATGAATGTTTGATGTTTGGCATGGAATTGTTACCGCTTTCAAAACGTGTTCTGATGATGGGAACCTAGAAAATTCCAGAAATAAATCTATCAACACATTCCTGAAAGGGTCAAATAATAAATTTGAAAAGTAAAAAATTTACAGATTGATTGTTAGGACAATATCCTAATAAAGAAATATAGAGTATGGCCTCGAATTTGAATAATGTTCATTTTCACTAACCAAATAACTTTAACCATAACGATATTACTTAGAATATCGTTTACCTTAAAATAATCTGACGAAATATTCACAAAATACCGTTAAGCAATACCGCTAATCGAATGAAACGGTAGCCAACACTATTTTAAACCGGTAATGTGCTAAGTACTTTATGAACCGGTCACATTTTCACCTATCGATCACGTCATTGGAACTGTGGGATCAGGTACCGTATTCATGTACCTATTCAGACCCATCACGTGATGTATACTTTTATACAGATCACGAGATTGGTACTTTAGGAACTGGTCTTATTTTTACCTACCACAGGCCTGGTATTTTCAGACCCATCACGTGATATTGACTTTTAAGCCGGTCACGTTGTACGTACTTTAGAAACCAATCCTCTTTTCACATATCACATAATAGGTATTTTAGGAACCGGTCCTGACCGCCTTTTCCCCGCTGGGTAGTTTAAACTATTCGAAAATTTACGAAATATCGGGAACCCCTAATGAACATAATAGTGTATGTATGTATGAATGTGTATCACTAGGGTGGTCCTTATTTTTCAACTTGCGATTTTTGGGGCTGCCCCCCTCTTAAAATATTTGTTTGGGTACAAAAATTCACCATGCAAAAAATTAGAGTTCTAGCATAACGGGAAGATGTCCCGCATCGCCCTTGAAAATCGGGCCCAGTGGAAAAATGGTCATAATTTAAAAAAAAATTCAAATATTTTTTCTTCAAAATTAAAAAAATATAAAATAATTTTTGTGTTGGGTTTAATCATAACTACCCAGATAAAAAATATTACTTTCCCAGAAAATCGCTAACTTACCCTAACTTTGTGTCAAAAAAATTAACAAATATTTTGGAGGTACCTCAAAGTGACTTTTTTGAATTTTTGAAAATTTTATTCAACAAAAATCAAAAACCTGATGTTTGCTGTCAATTATTTTATTAAACACATCTCAAGTATTAAATAAGCCAAGTATTACGGATATCCGTTGGCAAAAATTTTTGTTAGAGCATTTTGATTCTAGCGGATTTCAACGTTTTTTTTTAAATTTGTATAGACTTTTTTTTTTAATAAGATTTTTGTAATATTTCATCAATGTTATTGTGTATGCTATTTTATATAATTGTAATAATTTTATTATAAAATATAATTTTTCGTGTTCATAGTTAACCTGTGTTTTCATGGGGTCACAATTGACCCTCGTATTTTAAAGAGTCAAAAATCACAAAGATGACATAAAATTAATTTTTTTTTATGTTTCTAATTGTAATTTATTTACATTTTAAAATTAATTAAAATTAATTATTTAGTATAAATTCAGATATTTGTATTCATATTAAAATTGATTTTTTTGTACATATTCAGGAGTATTTTCGAAAAACGTATTTTTAATTTAATAGTGTAAATTTTTTTCTCTCAAAATTATTATTATGGAAAAGTTTTAAATTCTAATTTTTACTTAATTGACCTACTCGAAGACTAGAAACTGTTAATGAAATTTTTTTTAGAATAAATATAAATTGAATTATTCCTTTCTTTATTTTATTTATAAATTTTGCCACAAAGCTGCATTTTTCTTACGAGGGTCATATTTTCACATATCACATAATAGGTATTTTAGGAACCGGTCCCTGACCGCCTTTTCCCCGCTGGGTAGTTTAAACTATTCGAAAATTTACGAAATATCGGGAACCCCTAATGAACATAATAGTGTATGTATGTATGAATGTGTATCACTAGGGTGGTCCTTATTTTTCAACTTGCGATTTTTGGGGCTGCCCCCCTCTTAAAATATTTGTTTGGGTACAAAAATTCACCATGCAAAAAATTAGAGTTCTAGCATAACGGGAAGATGTCCCGCATCGCCCTTGAAAATCGGGCCCAGTGGAAAATGGTCATAATTTAAAAAAAAATTCAAATATTTTTTCTTCAAAATTAAAAAAATATAAAATAATTTTTGTGTTGGGTTTAATCATAACTACCCAGATAAAAAATATTACTTTCCCAGAAAATCGCTAACTTACCCTAACTTTGTGTCAAAAAAATTAACAAATATTTTGGAGGTACCTCAAAGTGACTTTTTTGAATTTTTGAAAATTTTATTCAACAAAAATCAAAAACCTGATGTTTGCTGTCAATTATTTTATTAAACACATCTCAAGTATTAAATAAGCCAAGTATTACGGATATCCGTTGGCAAAAATTTTGTTAGAGCATTTTGATTCTAGCGGATTTCAACGTTTTTTTTTTAAATTTGTATAGACTTTTTTTTTTAATAAGATTTTTGTAATATTTCATCAATGTTATTGTGTATGCTATTTTATATAATTGTAATAATTTTATTATAAAATATAATTTTTCGTGTTCATAGTTAACCTGTGTTTTCATGGGGTCACAATTGACCCTCGTATTTTAAAGAGTCAAAAATCACAAAGATGACATAAAATTAATTTTTTTTTATGTTTCTAATTGTAATTTATTTACATTTTAAAATTAATTAAAATTAATTATTTAGTATAAATTCAGATATTTGTATTCATATTAAAATTGATTTTTTTGTACATATTCAGGAGTATTTTCGAAAAACGTATTTTTAATTTAATAGTGTAAATTTTTTTCTCTCAAAATTATTATTATGGAAAAGTTTTAAATTCTAATTTTTACTTAATTGACCTACTCGAAGACTAGAAACTGTTAATGAAATTTTTTTTAGAATAAATATAAATTGAATTATTCCTTTCTTTATTTTATTTATAAATTTTGCCACAAAGCTGCATTTTTCTTACGAGGGTCATATTTTCACATATCACATAATAGGTATTTTAGGAACCGGTCCTGACCGCCTTTTCCCCGCTGGGTAGTTTAAACTATTCGAAAATTTACGAAATATCGGGAACCCCTAATGAACATAATAGTGTATGTATGTATGAATGTGTATCACTAGGGTGGTCCTTATTTTTCAACTTGCGATTTTTGGGGCTGCCCCCCTCTTAAAATATTTGTTTGGGTACAAAAATTCACCATGCAAAAAATTAGAGTTCTAGCATAACGGGAAGATGTCCCGCATCGCCCTTGAAAATCGGGCCCAGTGGAAAAATGGTCATAATTTAAAAAAAAATTCAAATATTTTTTCTTCAAAATTAAAAAAATATAAATAATTTTTGTGTTGGGTTTAATCATAACTACCCAGATAAAAAATATTACTTTCCCAGAAAATCGCTAACTTACCCTAACTTTGTGTCAAAAAAATTAACAAATATTTTGGAGGTACCTCAAAGTGACTTTTTTGAATTTTTGAAAATTTTATTCAACAAAAATCAAAAACCTGATGTTTGCTGTCAATTATTTTATTAAACACATCTCAAGTATTAAATAAGCCAAGTATTACGGATATCCGTTGGCAAAAATTTTTGTTAGAGCATTTTGATTCTAGCGGATTTCAACGTTTTTTTTTTAAATTTGTATAGACTTTTTTTTTTAATAAGATTTTTGTAATATTTCATCAATGTTATTGTGTATGCTATTTTATATAATTGTAATAATTTTATTATAAATATAATTTTTCGTGTTCATAGTTAACCTGTGTTTTCATGGGGTCACAATTGACCCTCGTATTTTAAAGAGTCAAAAATCACAAAGATGACATAAAATTAATTTTTTTTTATGTTTCTAATTGTAATTTATTTACATTTTAAAATTAATTAAAATTAATTATTTAGTATAAATTCAGATATTTGTATTCATATTAAAATTGATTTTTTTGTACATATTCAGGAGTATTTTCGAAAAACGTATTTTTAATTTAATAGTGTAAATTTTTTTCTCTCAAAATTATTATTATGGAAAAGTTTTAAATTCTAATTTTTACTAAATTGACCTACTCGAAGACTAGAAACTGTTAATGAAATTTTTTTTAGAATAAATATAAATTGAATTATTCCTTTCTTTATTTTATTTATAAATTTTGCCACAAAGCTGCATTTTTCTTACGAGGGTCATATTTGACCCCAGGTTAACATGGGTTAACTATCAACAGAAAATATAGTATTTTAAAATAAAGTTATTACAATCATATAAAAAGGCATATACAAAAATATTGATGAAATATTATTAAAACCTTGTTTTAAAGTAAAAATGTATAAAAATAAAAAAAACCTTGAAATCCCCGATAATCAAAATGCCATAAAAAAAAAACTTGCCAACGGATATGCGTAATACCTGGCTTATTTAATACTTGAAATGTGCTTAATGAAATAATTGACAGCAAATACTAGGTTTTTGATTTTTGTTGAATAAAATTTTCAAAAATGCAAAAAAGTCACTTTGAGGTACACCCAAAATATTTATTAATTTTTTTGACACAAAGTTAGGGTAAGTTAGCGGTTTTCTGGGAAAGTAATATTTTTTATCTGAGTAGTTATGATTAAACCCAACAAAAACTTATTTTATATTTTTTAAATTTTAAAGAAAAAAAATTTGTAATTTTTTTTTAAATTATGCCCATTTTTCCAAGGGGCCCGATTTTCAAGGGCGATACGGTACATCTTCCCGTTATGCTAGAACTCTAATTTTTTGCATGGTGAATTTTTGTACCCAAACAAATTTTTTAAGAGGGGGGTACAGTCAAAATCTCGTTTTTATTTTTCGCCCATACAACGAAAGACCACCCTAGTGTATCACATAACAATTATACACAATACAGTTAGCTGCATGGACGTGTCACAAATAGAAATTGTATTGCTTGATCTTGAAAATGTTACATGTATTTCACTTATTGAATTTAATTTAGAGTTTAATAGAATAAAATAAATTTGTACGCACACTCAGAAAATTTTATGATTAAAGATTCAGAAAATTTTCCAATAATTATTTATTTTAAACAGACATTTAACTTTATTTAAATACCAAATAAATTTAACTCGCGCCGCTTAGAAGCTGAAATTAAAATTTATTGCAGGCAGATCTTTTTATACTTTACAGAAATTGATATTAAAAATTGTTGATCTTAAAAATGTTCAGCATGGCTTAGAGTTACTGAAAAATTGTATACATCAGTATTGATATCTATGATTTATACACTCATAGAAATAAATCTGTAAAAATCGGGGACCGTAAAAATTATTCCTTTTTTCATAAAAGTCAGATGATAAAAGTAATTTTTTGGATTTATATTTTTTCGAGCAAAAATAAAAGTTATTTTTTGATTTTTATTTTTTCGAGCAAAAATAAGTTATTTTTTGATTTTTATTTTTTCGAGCAAAAATAAAAGTTATTATTTGATTTTTATTTTTTCGAGCAAAAGTTAAAATTATTTTTTGATTTTTATTTTTTCGAGCAAAAGTAAAAGTTATTTTTTGATTTTTATTTTTTCGAGCAAAAATAAAAGTTATTATTTGATTTTTATTTTTTTGAGCAAAAGTTAAAATTATTTTTTGATTTTTATTTTTTCGAGCAAAAATAAAAGTTATTTTTTGTTTTTTAAATTTATTTTCATCGGGATAAACATTAATTGCATTTATAGTAATTAAATGTGCTAAAATCCCAAACTTATTTAACAAATTGGTTTTTATTTTTTCGAGCAAAATTAAAAGTCATTTTTTGATTTTTATTTTTTCGAGCAAAATAAAAGTTATTTTTTGATTTTTATTTTTTGGAGCAAAAATAAAAGTTATTTTTTGATTTTTTTTTTTTTTGAGCAAGTATAAAAGTTATTTTTGGTTTTAATTTTTTTTTTTACCAAAAATAAAAGTTATTAGCTTTGTTATTATGATTTTTCAGTGATGATAGATATACAGCAAATATTTTGCAATGTTATTTTTTGTGATAACTGTATTAATATATATTATTATACATTTTTTAAGTATCAAACTACAAGACAAACATCTCTATTTGTACGAGCAGTGCGTCAATTTTTGGAAACTAAAATCGTCATTTTTTAAAACAAGAATTCTTCAAAAAAATCGTCATATTAAAAATAAGTTTTACTGATTATGAAACTCGAAAATATTACAAAAGGCAACCATAAAATTTATATATTATATGTATATATTTATGTATTCTATATATATAATATAACTGCGTTATTTGTTATTTATTCGTTATAAAAATAAAAATTTAAAACTTATGGAATTTCAACTCAAGAAATTGAAATAAATATCAAAAATAACTTTTATTTTTGTTCGAAAACATAAAAATCAAAAAATAAGTTTTATTTTTGCCCAAAAAATTACTTTTATTTTTGCTCGAAAAAATAAAAATCAAAATATAACTTTTATTTTTGGCCGAAAAAATAAAAATCAAAAAATAACTTCTATTTTTGCTCGAAAAAATAAAAATCAAAAAATATTTTTTATTTTTGCTCAAAAAAATAAAAATCAAAAAAAAACTTTTATTTTTGCTAAAAAGAAATAAAATCAAAATTTTAAAAAGCAATGCATTTTATTATAGACTAGTTCATAAGGATCAAAATGGTATACTTGAAACAGTTTTCCGACATTTACTTCTACTTAAAATTAGTTAAAAATGACATTGCAGAAAACACAGCAATAAGAACAGCAAAAATAAATCAGTTAACTTCGCGAGTAAAAATGTTTACATATAATCATGTATTTTTTATATACGTATATATGTTATTGCATGCTATTATATTTTTATATATAAAAGTGTTTTCCTATAAATTTTTTAATACGATGCTACATATAATTACATCTTATTACATATCGACCAATATATAATCGTATTTGACTTATAAAATTATATATGGTAAATGTAATTATGTACGAATACATGTATTATTAGATAAAACAAATCAAAATCATATACTATAAAAAAATGTATTTCATTTCGGATAAATGACTTATTCATAGTTATATATCGATCGATACCAGAAAAATGTACACCTTCCAGTCTGATGGAAAAATTTTCATGGATTATTAGAATTTTGTTTAGACTTAGTGTAAACAAATTTCGATCGGCGCCCTTGAAATCATCTAATCTCGTCTTTGTTTTATAACGAAGTTGTTTATTTTTATGAAATTTTAAAGGATTTTTATTTCAAAAATTGATTAAAGAAAATTTGTAAAGCATTTGAAATAGTCCAAAATATAAATCAAAATGAATTGGAAATACATAATTTAGTTTAAATAAGACCTGGGCGATGTCAGGTATATTTTTAAATTTTCCAATTGCATATTTTTTCTTTATCATTATTTATTTTAGACTACAATAACACTAGTGAGCTTAAACTCTTCATTGAAGAACTTACGATTTTGTTAATACTATACATGAAGTATAGCCCCGATGGGCTCCATTCTATCTTAAAAAAGTCGTATGTATGAAAAAGAAGATAAAATAGTGAATAATTTGTTCACCAATATTTAAATTAATTGAAATAAGTGGCATCCTGGGTCCACGACATAGTGTCAAAATGGCTTTCAAAATGTGTTTTTTCTCGAATATTTTAACGCTGTTTATAAATAAGTCTAAATTTCTTACACTTTAAACATATTTTCATACAAATATGAGTTAAATTTCACCGCCACTTTCAAACCCCAAAACATGGTATTGGGCAGATAAAAAATTCGTTTATCATATATTTTGCTTCTTTGTCACCTATCTGAATTTTATTAAATTTAAGGAGAACTTATCGGAAAAGATTCCTTGTAAGTGTCAGGCAATTTATATAGAATATTTGCCTTTAAATTTGTCTGCAAAATCTGAAACTTTTGACTTCACGAATAAAAATTACTTAGTTTTTTGGACAGTTATAAATCTTTAATTACGTTTGCATAAAATAATACATTATTTTATAACACTTATAAGATTTTATCTGCCAGTGTATTTAACAGCATATAATTGTATAAATGCATATATAAAATTAATTTCATCGAAATTGATTGGGCGCTGCACAGTGGTTGAAAAGTTGAAATTAATACTGAATTTCATGTTTTCCGCTCATGATGAAATTTATTAATTTTATTAAAAACATATTGAATATCATGTATCTGAAATGCTAGGGCGATATTTTCATTACTTTTTTGTAGGCGTTTCCTCAAAGTGTGCCAAGTCTAACACACAACATTTGAAAGAAAATCCTAAAAAATAGTAAGAAACTAAAAACTCTTGGAATGACTTTAAATATGTATTGTTGTTGTGTATTTTCCCATAATTTAGGTATTTAAGATGAAAATTAAAAAAAAAAATATTAAAGAAAAAAAATTTTTTTGACAAAAATTTGCTTCATCTTAGGAGTCTAAAAATTATTATTTTCTTCAACTTTGATGGACTAGAACTTTTGTGCGCGGTTGAGCGCGGTGCTCTACCTTATACCAAATGAAAGCTTGAAGTCTAATTTAAACAATAAAGTTAAATTCAGCTGCTAGTTTTTGCTAGCCTTTGTCTAGTAAACGTTTAAATAGAAAACAAGCTACTTTTTATTGCTTATTACGCATTCTCTCGTTATATTACGTTTGCTGCTTGCTCTTCGAAGTAAGTCATAGTTTGGTTTTGGAAATGATTGACAGAAAGGTGGCTAACACAATAACACAAACATCATCAAATGCGGTATGCTATATATGTAAAGCAAAGCCTTCCGAAATGAATAATTTGGAAATTTTAATAATGAAGCCAGAAAGTGAGGAAGCTCTTAAGTTCGGTGTATCTCCATTACATGCTCGCATAAAATTTATGGAGTGTATACTGCACATCGCTTATAATAAAGATTTTGCTGCTTGGAGAACTAACTCTGCAACCAAGGAAATAAGGGAGCAAACAAAAAAAAATCATTCAAGGCAAATTTAGTTGAGCCTGGGAATAAATGTTGACTGGTTAAACAAGGAATGGGTACAACCAATGATGGAAATACATCAAGGAGGTTTTTTGAAAATCCCAGAATTACTGCTGAAGCTGTGGGTGTAGATGAAAATCTTATTCATCGTTTCAAAGTAATTTTAATAACTATTAACAGCAACGCTGATATATGTCCGAATAAGTTTCAGCAATATTGTTCGAACACTGCCCAATTATATGTTAGGTTGTATAGCTGGTACTACATGCCAATGACCGTACATAAAGTCTTGATACATGGAGGAAAAATAATAGCAGCAGCAATTTTACCTATCGGAATGTTATCAGAAGAAGCCCAGGAAGCGAGGAATCGCGATTATCGTGAATATCGAAGGTATCATGCCAGAAAATGTAGTAGGATATCAACAAATGAAGATGTGATGCACTTACTTTTAGCTTCTTCGGATCCTTTTATAAATAAGTTTCGAAAAGTTCAAAAAAAGCAGGAATTAGGTCTACCTGAAGATGTTAAGGAATTGTTGTTATAATAAAATATTAATTTTATATATACATGTTTCATTTTAATGTTTTTTTATTATTACTAGGATTAAAAGCGTGTTTGATTTAAAACCAGGTTACATGTTAATTTTCTAATTATTTAGAAAATTGATGGGGAAAGTTGGGGTATTAGAGGAGGGGTGTGTATGGAAGATTTGGATATGATATTATTTTTAATAATCCTATGAAGTTTAGGGATTGTAGCATTGATAACAAGGGATATACATCATATTAAAAAAATTTGTTATATGGGAAGTAGGCGTGGTTGTGGGCGAATTTCGTAAATTTTTTAGCCATTGATTTTAATTGCTACAAAACATATATATACCGAATTCGGTTGAAATAGCATAAATTCAAATGAAAATATTGCCATTTATATATTTTACTTGTATGTGGAGTGGGCGTAAAAGTGGGCGGACATATTTTATTCTTCATATATTTCCTGTCCGCCCACTTTTACGCCCACTCCCCATACAAGTGAAATATATAAATGGCAATATTTTCATTTGAATTTATGCTATTTCAACCGAATTCGGTATATATATGTTTTGTAGCAATTAAAATCAATGGCTAAAAAATTTACGAAATTCGCCCACAACCACGCCTACTTCCCATATAACAAAATTTTTTAATATGATGTATATCCCTTGTTATCAATGCTACAATCCCTAAACTTCATAGGATTATTAAAAATAATATCATATCCAAATCTTCCATACACACCCCTCCTCTAATACCCCAACTTTCCCCATCAATTTTCTAAATAATTAGAAAATTAACATGTAACCTGGTTTTAAATCAAACACGCTTTTAATCCTAGTAATAATAAAAAAACATTAAAATGAAACATGTATATATAAAATTAATATTTTATTATAACAACAGTTCCTTAACATCTTCAGGTAGATCTAATTCCTGCTTTTTTTGAACTTTTCGAAACTTATTTATAAAAGTATCCGAAGAAGCTAAAAGTAAGTGCATCACATCTTCATTTGTTGATATCCTACTACATTTTCTGGCATGATACCTTCGATATTCACGATAATCGCGATTCCTCGCTTCCTGGGCTTCTTCTGATAACATTCCGATAGGTAAAATTGCTGCTGCTATTATTTGTCCTCCATGTATCAAGACTTTATGTACGGTCATTGGCATGTAGTGCCAGCTATACAACCTAACATATAATTGGGCAGTGTTCGAACAATATTGCTGAAACTTATTCGGACATATATCAGCGTTGCTGTTAATAGTTATTAAAATTACTTTGAAACGATGAATAAGATTTTCATCTACACCCACAGCTTCAGCAGTAATTCTGGGATTTTCAAAAAACCTCCTTGATGTATTTTTGACGTAATATAACGAGAGAATGCGTAATAAGCAATAAAAAGTAGCTTGTTTTCTATTTAAACGTTTACTAGACAAAGGCTAGCAAAAACTAGCAGCTGAATTTAACTTTATTGTTTAAATTAGACTTCAAGCTTTCATTTGGTATAAGGTAGAGCACCGCGCTCGACTGCGCACAAAAGTTCTAGTCCATCAAAGTTGAAGAAAATAATAATTTTTAGACTCCTAAAATGAAGCAAATTTTTGTCAAAAAAATTTTTTTTCTTTAATTTTTTTTTTTTTTAATTTTCATCTTAAATACCTAAATTATGGGAAAATACACAACAACAATACATATTTAAAGTCATTCCAAGAGTTTTTAGTTTCTTACTATTTTTTAGGATTTTCTTTCAAATGTTGTGTGTTAGACTTGGCACACTTTGAGGAAACGCCTACAAAAAAGTAATGAAATATCGCCCTATCATTTCAGATACATGATATTCAATATGTTTTTAATGAAATTAATAAATTTCATCATGAGCGGAAAACATGAAATTCAGTATTTATTTCAACTTTTCAACCACTGTGCGCTGTGGTGTAATGGTTAGCGAGTTGGACTGTTACACAGATGGCCCTGGGTTCTATTCCCGGTGACGGCAACTTCAATTTAGAAAAATAATATGTATGAGTTTTCTATCCCTCATATGTATCGCAGCTCTCACCTTCGGTGTTCCCATAGCACTTAACTCCACTGAAGTAAAATAATGAATCAGGGCTATGAAACAAAAAGCTTCAATAAGTTCGCCAACTCTCCATCAGGTGGCGAGCAACAACTGTTCTAAGACTTATCAGAGTTGCTATGTTTGCAGACATTCATCTTTCCACACCTTTCATCTCTCCACTATCCAATTTCCGAAAAAGCATCACATTAATAAATAAGAAGAATTTCCTGAGTGATCCTATACTCAGGGAACTTCTACATTAAAATTTGTTAGTAGTTTGAGTAGTAATACAGTGTTTTTATTTTCAAGTGAAAAAGTCATTAATATATAGAAGAAAATTATATTTCAACTAATTTTGTAAGTCATTTGAAAAACAAGTTACAAAAATTTACAGAAAATCCGTTACATTTATTTTTTACAGTCAATTTGTATATGCCTTGAAAAAAAAATACCAAAAATGAATAACATTATTGTAACTTGTAGTAAAATATTTTTTGAATAAAATCTCATTTATTTTCTTCTATTGTAAGTTATTGCAAATATACGGACATTTTTAGTTTAACTATGATATGTACAACTTGATATTTACTGAGAATTAATTCAACAATTTCCAGCATTAGTAAGCGAACTAGCACCGACCATATTAAAGAAAATAATGAAAAAAAGAAAAACACTGAACACTGATAGAATTTTGTGCGTTGTGTTAATTATTAATAAAATTAATTGTTTCACTAAAAAGTTCCCAAAGAAAGTTTTCATTGAATTAATGCAATATTTTCATTAAATGAATTATAATAGAAAAAATATTTTTTTTTCCTGTTTCATATTTATTTAGATTTTTATATTTATTTTACTTTTTTGGTTTTTTTTTTTTGAACGCGCCTTCAACCCTCAACTATTACTGGTAAAATATATCTGTGGGTATCGAGTATTTGTCTATTTTGGGAATTCGATACTTAAAAGTAACTACTCGATATTTTCAGAGTTGTATTGTGGACAGAAAACAATTTCGGTAAAATATTTCGCATTCAAAAACAACTCTAGGAGAAGAAAAACTCGAAAAAAACTAAAAAAAAAAACGTTGAATAGTTAGTAAAAAAGTTTAAAAATATACTTTTAAAATTTGAATTTTCAATAAAAGTGAAAAATTTAAGAATATTTTTTTAAAAAAATTAAAAGGAGTATCCAAATTCGAAATATCGAGTAGTATCTAGTATTGAAAAGTAACCGAATTTACCAGCACTAATATGAAAAATTGGCATAATAACGCTTAAATTAAAATAAAAGCTTAAATCGAAAGTTCCCAAAATAAAAAATTTTAAAAATCGATAAAATTTGTTTATTTATCTTTTTTATATATTTTTCCCTTAAGTCAAAATTTTTTAAAGTTTTGATTTAATTTTTACAATACGTGCGATATTGTAAATAAAATTATTTTCACTCAGCGATGCATTTTGGTTTTCAGTATGAATTTTGGATAAGTCGAAATTTGAGTACGGTGTCTGGAGCAAACATTTTTTCTTAAATTTTTTGCCAACAAGTCTTTCAAGACACGTCTATTTTTGAGAGCCTATAGCTTTTAAAGCTTAAACGTGGTTATCAAGTTGTAAAGCATATAATGATTTAAAAGCTATTCTTTTGACTTTTTCTTAAGCACTTTTTAAAAAACAACTATTTAAATTTATAAGAAAGGTCGGAGTAATAAAATAGATATGCAGGTATCGATGAAGACATATTAGCAATCGATCGAAAGACAGAATCTGTTTTTAATATCAAAAACTAGCTATTTTTATTCGAACTGCCAAATTAAAATAAAAACTTGTGGTATTAGAGTTGCTAAATAACAATTTTTAAAAAATTTATAAATATACCAAAATTTTCAAATAATTCCCATAAATAAATCAAACAAAATAAATATTCCTTATAAAATTATTAAAAATATATATAAATATTAATCATTTAAAGGTGTACAAATCGTCAAAGTTTTAATTTTAATTGATTATTCCAACACTAGGGGGCTCGACTAAGTTATCAAAATTACAGAATATGCTTAAAGATATATCTTTCTACCAAGTTGTGTGAAAACTAGCACGAAATCAACACATTGTAAGAAATGGGTTAATCCACAATATGTAAGATGTTGAGGAATTTAAAACATGTTGAACGAAAATTTTTTTATTTTTTGAATATTTTCCGATATGTCTTTACCCAAATCATCATATCATTTATATACCGCCCGTCTGCCTTATATTTTTAAATATTTCTTAAAAAAGTGCTTTGAATAAAGTTAAAAATTGTTATATTTTAATCATTGTTTGGCAACCATGGAAAAAAAATTTTAAAATCACATTTATAAACAAGACATTTGACTATCACATGCTTTTTATTGCGTTGTTATAACGCATTTATATCAAAAGCAATAGGCAATAGAGTGTCTTTAAAGTTACGCTGGTAAAAATTACGACTTCGGCTTTGGTCCAATCATGTTTTAATAAACCCCATGTAAAAAAAAAATCTATAAAAAATTACCTATCAAACAGTAAAAATGACTACATTTACACTTATTTTTACTACAAGTATAAACAAAAATGAACCCCAACACAGTAAAAATAACTACATTTGCATTTGTTTTTACTACATGTGTAAACAAAAATGAACCACAAAACAGTAAAAATGACTACATGTACACTTGTTTTTACTACAAGTATGAACAAAAATGAACCACAAAACAGTAAAAATGACTACATGTGCACTTGTTTTTACTACATGTGTAAACAAAAATGAACCACAAAACAGTAAAAATGACTGCAATTTCATTTATTGATAATTTTTTATTATTTCTTTTCTATTGTTAAATAAAAACTAATTTGTACATGTTATTTTTATGATATACATATAAAAAAAATACAATTATATAAGAAACATAATTAAAATATAAGGAAGTAGTATGTAATTGTTAAATTAAAACTAATTTAATAATAACATATGTACGAACATGTAAAAATAAAATAAGTTTAATGAATTCTACAAAAATGAAATTGGCATCTCACAGATTTTGTTCAAAAGAGATTTGATTTTGTACATTTGTCAAAAAAATATTTTTTCCTATAATTTATGTTTCAAGGATCACTTTTATTCAAAAATGTAATTGTTTTTAAATATAAAAATATCACAAGCATTATGCATAATGTAATTAATATCTTTTAAAACATAAGGTGAGAAATGTGAGTTTTACAAACCAAATTTAAACAAATCTGTTGATTTTTGATAGAACAACTTTAATCGACTTAAGTTATTTTGTTATTAAGAAACTTTTTTATTAAAAAAACTTTTAAAATTCGAAATTAAATTTTCTTCAATATAACTGAAACACTAATAAAATTAAAATTTTTTTTAATTGCAGTAAAGGGTTAATTTCGGATAATAATAATCAATTTTAATGCAATTCATTATAAATATAACGTTCAATTTTGCGATTTTGGCTGCTATGACCCCAGATACTTTGCAAACAAAACAATTCGTCAGTTTGAGTAAAGAGTAATCCAACCTAGCTTAAAAAAATAACATTAATAATCATTGACCATACATTATTATATTAAATAGTAATTAAGAGTGATTTGATTAATACAGTTATACCCGATTTTTGTCCTCATCCAATTTTAAAGAGTTATACGTTATACCGTAAGATTATATCTCATTTTATATTATAGGACAAATGCAAGAGTGCTGACAAAATAAATGTTAAAAAAAATTTAACAATAGTTTATAAAATTTTATTAATACTAATTCATATTATTAAAAAAAAATTATTTAATCCTGACGTTTAAGGAAAACAGTTATGTTATGCCGGTATTTTTGAAACCTAGAGTTTCCGTATTGGTATCGGATAACGGTATTGAAAAGGTATCAATTGCCAACATTGGAATTTTGTGAATAAAATAGATTTTCGAAACGGAAAGCCATATTTTTAAATAAATTTTTCTTCAAATTTATTATAAGACAAGCTTTTATACAAGCAAACAATATACAAAAACTTTTTTATCTGCCACCATCCTTTGCAGAATGGATTTTGTTCCCTCTTTTAATTTACACTGCAGAGTGAAGTTTTTTAGCATTGTGAACTTACCCTTATGTATACAAAATATTAACTGAATTCGCCAACTTCGGAATGATATACCGGATTGTTTTGTGAGTTGTATGTCCACAATGCAATTATCACATTTTCCAATACCAGATATTTGAATTTAAGCCACAAATGTGCTTTAAAAATCAATTTCCACCAAACGATCTATGCCAATCTTGTTTTATGGTGATTAAAACGGAAATATCCAACATAACTCAAACAAATTTGAAAGGCCTTTGGAAAAAAAAAAGATTTTACATATATTTAAAATTATATAAATTTTTTGAAAAAAAAACTTACCTAAATTATTTTACAACGTGTTTAAATCAATCAGAAAAATGAATAAAAAAAAGCTCACTATGATCATTATTACTTTTTTAAATGCAGTTACTTTGTTTAATTTTTTTTTTTACACTTAAAAAAACAAATATGAGTTGTTAAATAAACCATCAGTAAATGTTGACTTTAGGTTTGGATTTAAAATTGATTTACGTAATTTTGATCGAATTTAGACAATACTGAAAATACTGTCATATAACATTTACATTTTTCATATAAATTAACCCATTATATTCCAGTTTAAATTTTTTTATTTAACAAAAAAGGGTTTTATTTCAGAAAATGGAGTTAATAAGTAAAAAAAATTGTACTTATTTTATTAATTCATTGCCAAATCTTCGACATTAAATTTTAAATATAGTATGAACTTTTAACCCTTTACACATCGGAGTTAGTTATATTATAACATTTTTAATATTAACTAAAAAAAAAATATATTATCTGAAGAGCTAAAGAATTAAACAACAATTACTATTACAATTTTTATGTAATAAAGGGTCCGCCATCTACCGTTTTCTTTAATTAGTGCTTATTTCGTGAATGGGAACACTTAGCTCATGTCTGATTTGACAGACAATTAGTTTTATCCTTCCGCTGAACGAATATGGTTGTGTATACGCTTGAACAACGCTGGGAAATATTGCGACATTACTTTGAAAATCATGGTAATGTTGCAGAATGTTGCGTACGGATTTTGGAAGAAGAGAAGCACCGTCAGCTCCGTATATTCGTTATCTTGTGAAAAAAGCGAAAGAGTGTAAAAAAAAAAATTAAACAAAGTAACTGCATTTAAAAAAGTAATAATGATCATAGTGAGCTTTTTTTTTATTCATTTTTCTGATTGATTTAAACACGTTGTAAAATAATTTAGGTAAGTTTTTTTTTCAAAAATTTATATAATTTTAAATATATGTAAAATCTTTTTTTTTCCAAAGGCCTTTCAAATTTGTTTGAGTTATGTTGGATATTTCCGTTTTAATCACCATAAAACAAGATTGGCATAGATCGTTTGGTGGAAATTGATTTTTAAAGCACATTTGTGGCTTAAATGCAAATATCTGGTATTGGAAAATGTGATAATTGCATTGTGGACATACAACTCACAAAACAATCCGGTATATCATTCCGAAGTTGGCGAATTCAGTTAATATTTTGTATACATAAGGGTAAGTTCACAATGCTAAAAAACTTCACTCTGCAGTGTAAATTAAAAGAGGGAACAAAATCCATTCTGCAAAGGATGGTGGCAGATAAAAAAGTTTTTGTATATTGTTTGCAAACTCTTTAGATTAATCGTCGTTGTAATCACACATATTACACATCTGAAGCATTGCTTTAAACTGTATAAATTTGCAACCAAACTTTAAAAGCTTGTCTTATAATAAATTTGAAGAAAAATTTATTTAAAAATATGGCTTTCCGTTTCGAAAATCTATTTTATTCACAAAATTCCAATGTTGGCAATTGATACCTTTTCAATACCGTTATCCGATACCAATACGGAAACTCTAGGTTTCAAAAATACCGGCATAACATAACTGTTTTCCTTAAACGTCAGGATTAAATAATTTTTTTTTAATAACATGAATTAGTATTAATAAAATTTTATAAACTATTGTTAAATTTTTTTTTAACATTTATTTTGTCAGCACTCTTGCATTTGTCCTATAATATAAAATGAGATATAATCTTACGGTATAACGTATAACTCTTTAAAATTGGATGAGGACAAAAATCGGGTATAACTGTATTAATCAAATCACTCTTAATTACTATTTAATATAATAATGTATGGTCAATGATTATTAATGTTATTTTTTTAAACTAGGTTGGATTACTCTTTACTCAAACTGACGAATTGTTTTGTTTGCAAAGTATCTGGGGTCATAGCAGCCAAAATCGCAAAATTGAACGTTATATTTATAATGAATTGCATTAAAATTGATTATTATTATCCGAAATTAACCCTTTACTGCAATTAAAAAAAAATTTTAATTTTATTAGTGTTCAGTTATATTGAAGAAAATTTAATTTCGAATTTTAAAAGTTTTTTAATAAAAAAGTTTCTTAATAACAAAATAACTTAAGTCGATTAAAGTTGTTCTATCAAAAATCAACAGATTTGTTTAAATTTGGTTTGTAAAACTCACATTTCTCACCTTATGTTTTAAAAGATATTAATTACATTATGCATAATGCTTGTGATATTTTTATATTTAAAAACAATTACATTTTTGAATAAAAGTGATCCTTGAAACATAAATTATAGGAAAAAATATTTTTTTGACAAGTGTACAAAATCAAATCTCTTTAGAACAAATCTGTGAGATGCCAATTTCATTTTTGTAGAATTCATTAAACTTATTTTATTTTTACATGTTCGTACATATGTTATTATTAAATTAGTTTTAATTTAACAATTACATACTACTTCCTTATATTTTAATTATGTTTCTTATATAATTGTATTTTTTTTATATGTATATCATAAAAATAACATGTACAAATTAGTTTTTATTTAACAATAGAAAAGAAATAATAAAAAAATTATCAATAAATGAAATTGCAGTCATTTTTACTGTTTTGTGGTTCATTTTTGTTTACACATGTAGTAAAAACAAGTGCACATGTAGTCATTTTTACTGTTTTGTGGTTCATTTTTGTTCATACTTGTAGTAAAAAACAAGTGTACATGTAGTCATTTTTACTGTTTGTGGTTCATTTTTGTTTACACATGTAGTAAAAACAAATGCCAATGTAGTTATTTTTACTGTGTTGGGGTTCATTTTTGTTTATACTTGTAGTAAAAATAAGTGTAAATGTAGTCATTTTTACTGTTTGATAGGTAATTTTTTATAGATTTTTTTTTTACATGGGGTTTATTAAAACATGATTGGACCAAAGCCGAAGTCGTAATTTTTACCAGCGTAACTTTAAAGACACTCTATTGCCTATTGCTTTTGATATAAATGCGTTATAACAACGCAATAAAAAGCATGTGATAGTCAAATGTCTTGTTTATAAATGTGATTTTAAAATTTTTTTTCCATGGTTGCCAAACAATGATTAAAATATAACAATTTTTTAACTTTATTCAAAGCACTTTTTTAAGAAATATTTAAAAATATAAGGCAGACGGGCGGTATATAAATGATATGATGATTTGGGTAAAGACATATCGGAAAATATTTCAAGAAATAAAAAAATTTTCGTTCAACATGTTTTAAATTCGCTCAACATCTTACATATTGTGGATTAACCCATTTCTTACAATGTGTTGATTTCGTGCTAGTTTTCACACAACTTGGTAGAAAGATATATCTTTAAGCATATTCTGTAATTTTGATAACTTAGTCGAGCCCCCTAGTGTTGGAATAATCAATTAAAATTAAAACTTTGACGATTTGTACACCTTTAAATGATTAATATTTATATATATTTTTAATAATTTTATAAGGAATATTTATTTTGTTGGATTTATTTATGGGAATTATTTGAAAATTTTGGTATATTTATAAATTTTTTAAAAATTGTTATTTAGCAACTCTAATACCACAAGTTTTTATTTTAATTTGGCAGTTCGAATAAAATAGCTAGTTTTTGATATTAAAAACAGATTCTGTCTTTCGATCGATTGCTAATATGTCTTCATCGATACCTGCATATCTATTTTATTACTCCGACCTTTCTTATAAATTTAAATAGTTGTTTTTTAAAAAGTGCTTAAGAAAAGTCAAAAGAATAGCTTTTAAATCATTATATGCTTTACAACTTGATAAACCACGTTTAAGCTTTAAAAGCTATAGGCTCTCAAAAATAGACGTGTCTTGAAGACTGGTTGGCAAAAAATTTAAGAAGAAAAATGTTTGCTCCAGACACCGTACTCAAATTTCGACTTATCCAAAATTCATACTGAAAACCAAAATGCATCGCTGAGTGAAAATAATTTTATTTACAATATCGCACGTATTGTAAAAATTAAATCAAAACTTTAAAAAATTTTGACTTAAGGGAAAATATATAAACAAGATAAATAAACAAATTTTATCGATTTTTAAAATTTTTATTTTGGGAACTTTCGATTTAAGCTTTTATTTTAATTTTAAGCGTTTATTATGCCAATTTTTTCATATTAGTGCTGGTAAATTCGGTTACTTTTCAATACTAGATACTACTCGATATTTCGAATTTGGATACTCCTTTTAATTTTTTTAAAAAATATTCTTTAAATTTTTCACTTTCATTGAAAATTGATATTTTAAAATATATTTATAAACTTTTTTACACAATAATCAACGTTTTTTTAGTTTTTCAACTTTTTAATTTAAACTTTTCACCTTTGAATGTACCTTCTTTCAGAGTTGTATTTTAATGATAATTATTTTAGAGGAGTCGCATTTTGTATTGCTTTTCTGTCGAAAATAAAAGTTTTAAAATATCAAGTATTACTTTTAATTATCAATTAACCAAAAAAAGACAAATTCTCGATACACATTACCCATTAGTTTAGAAGCACTAGTTCATATTAAACCGAAAACTAGTAGCTTAGAAATTTATTCAGTTTTCGACTTAAAAATTTTGTGTTAAAAAAATTCTATTTTGGGGTTAAGTATGAAAGAAGTATTACAGTTTCTTTAATTTTGGTATTTTTAATTTTATTTAAGGCATGTTTTTGAATTTTTGGAATTTTTTAATTATTGCAATTTTATATAATATTATATTAGTTATTATGATATATATTAGTATATGATATATTTTAGCGTTTTTTTTTTTGTTTTTTCCGCGATTAATGTTATAATTTTTAGTTTTTTTTTACCGACGTTGTTCTAATTTTAAAGATTTTTTTCAATTGGATATTTTTGTTAATTTTCGATTCAAGTTTTTTTTTTAATTTTCCCCATTTTACAATTTTTGTTTTATAAAATTATGAATATTCTTATTATTTTGAAAGATTTCTTTACTTTTAACGGCTTTTCACTTAACTCGTATTCACTGAGAGAATTTTTCTGCATGATATCAATGAATCTTTGCATTAGATGAATGAAATGAAAATTAATGAATTTATACTTTTTATTAAATTATGCAGTATTTCATAGAATTTTATGAAAATTTCATTTCAGTT
>CM037854.1:159338136-159353890 GCA_021234595.1 Delia radicum
ATCACATAACAATTATACACAATACAGTTAGTTGCATGGACGTGTCACAAACAGAAATTGTATTGCTTGATCTTGCAATATGTTTACATGTGTTTCACTTATTGAATTCAACTTAGAGTTTAATACAATAAAATAAATTTGTAGGCACACTCAAAAAATTGTATGATTAAAGATTCAGAAAATTTTCCAATAATTATTTATTTTAAACAGACATTTAATTTTATTTAAATATACTAAATAAATTTAAATCGCGCCGCTTAGAAGCTGAAATTAAAATTTGTTGCAGGCAGATCTTTTTATACTTTACAAAAATTGATATTAAAAACTGTTGATTTTAAAAATGTTTAGCATGGCTTAGAGTTACTGAAAAATTGTATACATCAGTATTGCTACCTATGATTTATACACTCTTAGAAATAGATCTGTAGAAAAAGCTACTTAAAATTAGTTAAAAATGACCTTGCAAAAAAAGAAGCAATAAGAATAGCAAAAATAAATCAGTTAACTTCCCGAGTAAAAATGTTTACATATAATCATGTATTTTTTCTATACGTATATATGTTATTGCATGCTATTATATGTTTATATATAAAAGTGTTTTCCTATAAATTTTTTAATACGATGCTACATATAATTACATTTTATTACATATCGACCAATATATAATCGTATTTGACTTATACAATTATATATGGTAAATATAATTATGGTAAATATAATTTGCCGAAGGAACCATACCTCTAAAACGAATTCTGATGTCCCGACTTTTGACCCAAAGGGTCAAATTTTGAAAAAGTGTGTTGCTATATAATGTCATATATAGTTGCCTCTTATCACATCTCGCTCAATATATAATTGTGTATTGTATTTAGAATACGCTGAATCTAATCCAATTAATAATGACGTTATATATACCTAGACGTTGCAAAATACAAAGTAATATATATTTAATATTATATCGTATTTAAAAAACCCCATTTTATTTTTTTATAAAATTGTGTATTGCCCCATGCAGAGTCACACTACAAAATTAATTGCCTATATCAAATTGTGTATAATTTTATACACAAAATTTACCCCAATTTTTGTCGTTTGAGTTGATGTCTTTCTGGCTCTTAAATTTCTATTCCGTGTACAAAAAAGATGTAAGAACCCTAAAAAAGAACTTCTTTCATTTGTAACATTAATAGTTCTTAATTTAGTTTTAAATTTTTTTCAATGTAAAAAGCTAAATTAAGTTTCATCGTTTTTTCCGTGTTTTTATTTAATGGTGTAAGTTATTAAATTCCATAAAATCTTCATTTTCATTATATTTTCATTTTCAAAGTTTTTTTCTCAAACAACTTATTTTTTTAAGTAATTTGAAGAGAATTTTTCGAATAAAATTAAATTTCCAAATAGAGAGGAATTTGCAACAAATTATAAAGTTGTACACTTTTTGCAAACTCTAAACGGATTAATATCGGTGAAGCAAGCCCCTTATTTGACGGTAATTATTTCTGCATATATTCCGGATTTTAATGAAGTTTTAAAATCAAAAACCAAATACGACTATAGCTTATTTTGTATTTATTAGTATCACTTCAGATATACATTTATACCGCTATATACAATCGGATTAAATTGTATCGCGCCATTATACGGATGTAATTTAATCTGATATTATCAAATTAAAACTAAACTAATGCAAACTTATATAATTATATGGACCCATTTCGCGGATAAAACTGTATTAAGACTTATACTAAATTTTGTATGATTATATAAAGCATTATATAAAGGTTTGGTCACCTTTATTTTGTTACACACGGGTTGATTTTATCGCTTATTGTTTTTAATTAAATACACCGAATTTAAATGACTTACAATAACTCGGGCCACATCATTTTGATTAATAACAGCCATAGTGAATGTGTGTTATACTGAATAGTACACAATAGCATTAAAAGTGATTTAATTTTCTTTTTAAAATTTTTAATAATAACATTTTCCATTAAATTTATACATAATTATTGGAAATTTTTAACAAGATTTCACTCAATTTTTTTGGAGATTTGCAAATGATATAAAAAAGCACCAAACTTAAACACAAATATAGCTGTTTGTAGTTCACCACATTGCAACTACCATTTGATTACACAGTGATGCCATATAAGCTACTTGTTTTATCGGTACAGCGGCTGTTTATCGTAAAGGTTTAATCACAGATTTAACAGACACGTCACTAGTGATATATGTTAAAAACGATTGTGGAAATTTGATTTTCTACAAAAAAATAAAAGAAACTCTTTTATTGTCTTAAGAATGCAAAGTATTATCACAAAAGAAGGTAAATTGGCAAATCCAAATTCTAATCCACTGGCCAAAAGAAAGTGCTCTGAAATATCCCCAGAAAAGATGTCCAGCGATGATTCTAGTAACCTACCAGCAAATATGCAGATTTCAGTTATCGTTAGCATCATCCATGGATCAATTCAGTCTGTTCCGGATGAAAAATTAAAAAACTTATCTACTAAAGATGACATTGTCGAAGTTAAACAAACAATGCAAGACTGTTGTTCACAAATTGGCTATCTAAAAATGGAGAACGAAGCTTTGAAAGAAGAAATAAACATACTTAAGGCTGAAAGGAGCAAAGATCATAGAGATTTGATGCGTTTAGTCGATAGAAGTAAGAGAAGTAATGTAGTTTTCCGTGGAATTAGTAAAGAAGGAGCTTTAAGAGAAAATGTTATTAGAATTTGCACTGTGCAACTAGGCATTCCAAATATCGTAGGAAATCAGGTCAGGAAATTATACGAAACAGATAACAATGTATGTGCTGTGACAGAATTCCAGACAGAGGAAATGGCAGGTGAAATTTTCAAAAACACCAATAAATTAAAGGGCTCAACAATATTCGTGGATAAAGATTTGAATGAGGAGAGACTCGAAGATAAAAAAGCTATGTTACAACTAAAAAAACAACTGAAGGCTTTAGATGAAAAACAAAAAATTTTAGTGAGAGATGATAAAATGAAAATTGGCAGCGAATGGTTCTATTGGAATAAAGAGAAGGTTTTAATGAATGGTAATAAAAATGGTAAAGATGTATTAGAGTATATTTTTAAAGATAAAATTAATTCAATTAATATATGTTATAAATATTTGTCAATTCAAAAAAACTTACAAAAGCCGGAAGTAAAAATGTCAGTTAACGTTTAGTTAATAAGAAAAATTGTAATTTAAATAAAAATTTTACACTGAAAATAATTTCATATAATATACATGGCTTAGATAATAAATTTCACAATCCAGATTTCTTTGCGTATGTAGGACAAGCAGACGTTTTTATATTGTTAGAAACACACATAGAAAGCAATAAAATTGAAAAATATAATAACAAATTCCAAAATTTTTGCACCAAATGGAGGCCAGCGACCCGCAATAGTATATATGGGAGAGGTATAGGTGGTCATGTAATCGGAGTTCGAAAAAACTTAATGGATTTTGGAATAAATTATAAACTCATAGAATGCTGTGGTTTAGATATAGTCACAATCAAAACAATTTCATTTGAATTCACAATAATTCCCGCATACATACGAGGCACTAACTGGGTAAACGAGTTTCAAATAATAAAAAATATTTTTCAAACATGGGATATAAATAATCCTATAGTAATGGGTGACGTTAATATTCGAATTGGTGAAGAACAGCAATCACTAGAAGGATTATTGGAATTTGATTTCCATGCAGGGTTAAATGATCGTAAGTCGAGAGATTAAAGTGTAAACGCTGTTGGTAGATCTTTTTTGGAATTTTGCAACAACTATGGACTGGCAGTTCTGAACGGAAGAACTTTGGGGGATGAAGATGGTTGCTTTACCTTTGTGGATAGTGCAGGCAATTCGGTGAATGATATATGTGCTGTAAATCTAGATATGCTAAAATACGTTGAAAATTTTGTAGTGGATGATCAGATTTGGTCTGATCACTTACCAATAAGTTTAAAATTAAAATTTCTTAGCACACAAAAAGACCTTAAAAAGCAATCTTCATGGCAAAGTTTAAAATGGAATGAAAACCGCAAGGAAAATTTCAACACTAAGTTGAATACAAACTTGACGGTTTTTAAAAACACAAAAACCAGAATATGATCTTGATGATCTTAATAAATTGATTGTGAGATCACATGATATACCATTAGTGTATGGAAAAAAAAAATTGATTTTAAAAATAAATGGTTTGACGTTCAATGCAAAATATCAAGAGAAAAAACTTTTAAAGCTTTAAAAGAATTTCGAAAGTCGCAAAGTACCTTAGACAAGCAAAATACACTGAGAAGAAAAGTATATTTCAAAAACTCTGTAAAGAAAAAAAAGAAAATTACTATAAGCAAGTAGAGCAAAAACTAAATACTATTACAGACAGCAAACATTGGTGGCAACTTGCAAATGAATTAAGACAAAATGATCGTTATATTGGAAGCCAAATAAGTGCTACCGAATTTATGCAACATTTTAACACACTATTAAAACCTACAGTCCTAGCAGCGGATTTTGATTATGCAGCAAATCTGGCATTTGATGTTGATCTCGATAGGCCATTTAACGCACAAGAAATAAGGCAAGTACTAGCAAAGGTAAAAGAAAATAAAGCACCAGGAGAGGACAGAATACCTTATGAGTTTTATGTAAATGCGAGTGACGATTACCTCAACGCGTTGGCGGATGTATACACAAAAATCTTAAATGGTAAAAGTTCAGTGTTAGTTTTTGAAAAAAGTATAGTGATGCCAATTCACAAAAAAGGAAACATAAATGAAGCGCACAATTACAGAGGTATCTCCTTCATGAATTGTGCAGCCAAGATTATGATGGGTGCAATACATGAACGTTTAACGAATTGGATGAATAACCACCAAATTATAAACGAATTTCAAGCAGGATTTCGCAAAAGGCTACTCAACTGTTGACAACATCTACAACCTTTCAGCAATTATAAACATTAAATTTTACGAAAAGAAAAAAGTGTATGGCTTTTTTGTAGATTTTAAAGCTGCATTTGATCGTGTTCCTAGGAAGCTTCTTATATATAAGCTCTATCAGATGGGAATATCAACAAAAGTAGTAAATCTGATTGAAAATGTGTATCAAAATACTAGGTCGGCCGTGTGGACTGGAAGCGAATTGTCCGAATATTTTGGAACAAACTCTGGTGTTAAACAAGGTTGTTTGCTATCCCCATTGTTGTTCACACTGTATTTAAATGACTCGCATGATCAATTTAAAGGAGGATTGTACATAGGTGATATGAATATCAGTCTTAATGTATGCGGATGACATCGTCCTATTGGCCGATAATGTAAATACACTGCAAAAAATTATAAAAAATCTAGAAAGTTATTGTATCACTTGGGGTATGGAAGTTAATCTTTTGAAATCGGAGATAATGGTTTTCAGGAAAAGCGGCCGTATTGGGGCAAACGAAAAATGGAAATGTAATGGAGAAGAAGTAAGGATTGTGAAAGAGTACAAATACTTAGGATTTTTAGTAACACCTTCAATGTCCTTTGTAAAGCATATATGTTCGAAGATTGAGGCGACAAAAGTTTGTATCAATGTTACTTGGAAAAATTTTATCAGTAAAAGGGATGTGTCATTAAAAGCAAAATGGAAACTATTCCAAGCAACCTGCAGATCGATACAAACATATGGAGCACAAATATGGGGCTTTACTGGGTTTGGATATGTATAAAGATTTTTTACAAAAAGGGTATTAAAACTACCTGAAAATACACCTAATTATGTTATTGCTCTGGAAACAGAACAGGAAGAAGCACATATATATACCTACAGCCTGCATTTAAATTACATTTCCAAAACTTTATACGATTATGACAACCAAAAATTACCTCATAAACTCTCGAAAGTGATAATATCTAAACATCTTTTCTGGTTTAAGGACTTCGTAGAACGATTAAATAAGTACAGCTTAAGACTCAATAACGTCGATTTAAATAAAACGGAGTGGAATGACGTATGTATTCAATTAATTCAAAAAATGAAATATGAAATTAAGGAAAATTATTACGTATCTGCATTAGAAAGCCAACATCGAATTTATAAGCACTTAGATCATACAAAAGGCCGATCATACTGCAATGAACGTTTTACCCAATATCAAATATCCACTATAATGAAAGCTCGTGGTGATCTAATATGGCTTAACGGAAACCAATTTAGTACTACTCAATCTAGACTCTGTTCTCTCTGCAACTTAATTGAAGAAGAAACGCTCCTACATTTTATAGGAAGATGCCCAGTGTTAAAACATATAAGACGCTTGCACCTTCTAAGTACAAGTTTAACAGATTGTGAAATTTTAAATGGTGGAACTAATGCAAATTGGCTTTCACTAGTAAACTATATCACAAATGCATTGAAATATAGAAAATTTTTAGTAGAGGAATATAATTTCTAAATGAAAATATTGTTAACTTTTTTAATAGTAAAATTTATATAGTAAAATGTATCAAATCTTAATATACCAAACTTCCGGCAGACGGTTATAAGCTATGCCGTTAAATCTTTATTATTACTTTATCTTAATAGCAATAATGTAAAATGTATTGAAAAACTATTTAATAAAGAATATATATCTATATCTTCTATCTATAAAGCATCATATTAATGTTTTTTAATCGGGTTATTAGCAGTCGAAAGTTTCTGTGTGCACTAGGGTGGTAACTTCTGACTTTTTTTTGCAATTATCAAATTTTAGCCACCCTAGCCGTATATTAGTCCATAAAAACAAAAGGTAACTCAACTTAATTTTTTTGCTGTTTCCAAAAAGGTTTCCGCATAATTATCTTTTTGTATGATTAAACTAAAAATTAATCTTTAGCTATAATGTTTTACTTTAAAATTTAAAAAATTAAAACCAAAAGTTTATTTGCCGATCTTTTATCATAAATTATGATGTGAGCAAGATCAAGATCATTTGTTTTTTGTTTAGTTAGTAATTAAAAAAAATTATGATCTTGAACTTGAATAATCTTGCACACATCATTTAGCTATAATTTGAACGTAATTAGCCAATAACGAGGCATTGAAAATCATCTTACTGATTTTCAGCACAACATTTTTGCAGATATTAGCAATTTTCTTCAAAGATCCTCCAGCAAAAATTTTGCTGACTCAACTAACTTTTTTGCTAACTTTACGGATTTTTTTTTTGAGTGTAGCTCTTTCAATGATACACAAGAGGCATATAAAATCAGTCTAAAAGGCTCTCCAAAGCAATTGAATTTATTTTATGTTTGCCATAGAGGACGTATGAGTGTTATTTAATTTATACTGCCACCATATTAATTCGATCAGCGATAATGCATAACGACATTTTAGTAATATTTTAATGTATTTTAAACTGGTGCAGTGGGGAATTCGAAAAAAATAATCGTAATATATATAGAACTTCTGTACTACTGATCCGATCGGTGCGAATCAAATTGAAAATTGTAAAAGAAGTGTTTGTGTTTTGAAATGTCGTTATTTGTCTACCCGGTTTTAGTACACGGTGCACTTACAGGTTGTCAAAGTTGACTACCTTGTGTATCAAAAATCGTTTGGGGTGAGATCTTACGTAAATGTGGAACGATTTCTAAAATGTTTAGCCTGGTGTAACTCATGTTGTGAGATAAAGAAAAAATATGTGAATAGTGATAGGTAATCTCCTCTACTTTAAAAGTTATATAAATTTAAAAATAATTTTTTTTTTTTTGCTATGACTTTTTGAATCGTGTTAATATACTTGACGATAAAAAGAGATAAAAATCCTTAAAGTGCAGAAAAAGATTATGAAAAATTATAATTTTTGGTGAAAAAAGTGTTTATCATTCTTAACAATTTTCTTTTAACTTTGATAAAAAATGAATACAAATTTTAAAATTTTCTTAACAATAGGGCTTTGATAAAAATTAAAAATGTAATTTCACTTGTTTTCGGACATGTATTTTATTTGAGACATTGGTCGAAAATGACAAACTTTTGACAGCAAATTTTAAGAACTTTTTTTGATTTCGGATTATAAAACGAAGTGTTCTTAATATTTGGTATGAATATCTAGACATACGGCTTATAATTAAAGTTAGTACGGAATATTTTGTAAAAATTATAAATTTTTAAAATAAGTACTTACAACGGTAACGTGTTACTCCTCACTTACAAGTAAAGAGCTATCAACAACTTTTTATTTAAATCTTTATTTGGTTGGCAAGCAATACCACTAAAATACCGTTATCGATTCAAAACCCTTTCCACTGACTATCGTTAGCCCTGAAATGCCGTTACCGAATTAATTAGAAAACCGTTATCCGCAAAATACGGTTACCGATATAAGTAATATACCGATATCCTTAAAATACCGTTACCGAAATAAGGGAAAAAGCGTTTACCGAAATAAAAGAAAATATCGTTACCGGTACAGCGGGAATTTGTTTCGAATTTTCTGGGATTCTGGTATTTTCCGCTTATTATAAAATATGTAAATTTTATACAATTTGTGCTCGAAAAAGTGGACTTTTATTATTAAAATAAATGTATTAATCCAAATCGCTCTATATTCTGAAAAGACGTTTTTGAAATTCTTTCAAGTTACTACAATATCTAGTAACCCAATTTCAATTTCGTACAGTTTTAAAATGGCGTTTGGTCTTATTTTGTCTAAAAGATTTCTTCTGTTAACCGTTAAGTAGGAAAAATCAATATGTCGGGTATAATTTAAAAATTTTGTTCAAGATATTGTAAAATGTTTTTTAAATGAAATTTGGGACCTGTTCTATAATTTTTTACACATTTTCAATTTTCATATAAATTTGAAGTGTTCATTTTTTAAATTTGTTCATGCAATTTTCAGAAATACGGCATTCACACTAGATAGCAAAAAACACATGCTTAGCCAAAACGTGTGGGAAAGAATAAATAACTTTTGGAGTTGAAGAAAGAGCTTAAATACGAGTTAAAACGTGTGAAACGCGTATCTTGTATTTAGGTGTGTACGTGGCTTCAGTTAGAAATTTATAAATTGTGTTTAAAAGATACACATAAAAACACAATTTGAAATTACAAATTTCCATTTTTATTTAAAATAATGTCTGTTTCTAGTCCCCTAGTTTTCTACAAAGGTCCAGAAAATTTTTAAAAAATCTCTCAAGATTTTAGGTGCATTTGCATCTTTCTTTTAACAGCCCAGCAAAATAAAGCGGAAGTAGTACTTTAAGAATCTCTTTAAATTGACTTCCAAGCATTTAAAAAAAAAAACAATTGATAATGTTTCAATTTCAAATAAAACATCAAATAATATTTGCTGCAAATTCTGTATAACAATAGAAAAAAATCTCAGGAAAACCCGTGGTAAAAATTTATTTCTATTAAATTTTATGTAGAACCGAACTAATTATAGTTACCATAAAAATATTTAAGCGTGTGAATTTGGTGTTACCAATAGGCAGTCAGCAATAAAAACGACTTAAAATAAGTTAACAACGAGCTTTGCAAAAAAAAACTTCAATAATTAGCAGTTTTTTTTTTACTAAATATTGGTAATATAGGAATATCAAAAATAAATCTGCTGAATTTGCAAATAGTTAGTTATATTGGAGCTAAAGTTAAGTTAATTGAAAGTAACAAAATAATCTGCTAAAATCAGAAAAACATTTAGTAAATACTAGGGCATTCAATCGGTTAGGCGTTACTCGATTAATCGATGAATTTCAATCAAACAATTGTTCGAGTAAATTAAAATGGCCAATTTCGAGTAACGAATAACTCGAGCAATTTTGGTCAATTAATCTAGGTACTCGAGTAAATCAAAATGAGTTCTATTTAAGTTTATATTTCATAAAAAAACTTAAATAGTCTCGTATTTTTTAAAAATAATTCTTTACGAAATATAAAGCAATGAGTCAGTTACCGTTTTACATATTATATTTGTTCAGTAGGGGTATAACTTTTTTAAGTGGCACCATGTGTGGGCAATACTGTACTGATAAAAATATTTTTCTTTGGTAATTTTGGAGAAAAATCATTCCGCACCGAGACCAATGTCTAAAATATCACATTTTGAGCAACTTCTAAAGATATTTTTAAAATATCCTTGAACAATTACTGACAGTATTGTACTCAAATGAAAGGTTAGATTATGTAAATATCGAAACTATAAACAAATTTATGACCGAAAGCTCCGGTTTCCAGAAATTAAGCGAAATTTTGAAATATATAAATAATTAACAAAAAATAAAAAATCTCAACAATCGCAAAACTACTACAACAAGATTAGTTTTTTTGTTTGAAAAATTCGAGTTGAATTTAATTCATCATTATTTTTTAGTGCTCCAGCTCTGATTAGGCCGTTCAGTCGTTTCTTGCATTCGGATCTATATTCAACTTAATTATTCAATCGTTCAAAGTTACCAATTTTATTCTGTTATGTATTTTTTTTTTTTTTTTGTAACCCGTTGAAACTTATAAAAATAAGTGCACACTAGGGTTACAACTTTTTTTTGCGCTTAATTTTTACCTATCAGCACGTAATGGGCGATAATGTATTAGTAATAGTGCTAAGTTGACTCCTGTGGGAGTAAGGGCTAAAGTTTTCCGTAAACTCGGACATGTTAATTACGAACTTCTGGACGTGGAGAGTGACAATATTGGGATGTACCATGCTAAAGAATTATGGACGTGACGTGCATAATTTTATTTTTATTTCCCTGAGGCGACATTCATTTTGTTTTGATATTCGCCCAGATCCAGATCCAGATCTATGATCTAGAATCTGTTATAAATTATAACTTAACTAGATTGAATTTTTTTTAAATACAAAAAATTCAAATTAGTCTGGGGAAATTGTTTTTGAAAAAAAAAAAATTGTTTGAAAGGGGAGAGAAATGAAAGAACGAAAACGAATATTTCATTGGCAGATCAGTTAGAAGAAAAATCTGATGATCTTAAGAGAAAGCAGAGCGGAGAAAAAGATTCCTTCTAATAGTGAATTAAGTGTCGAGTCTATATTTAACCATTAAGGTTAGTCCTGTAAAAAAAGGGAAAATACGCTTTATTTACGAATTCATATTGATGTATGAAAACTTCCTTCTGAGTGATGGAAATTTCCTCCTGTTAGCCATAATTTTTGCTAATTTAGTGTGATAAGTGCAACTTCATGTACGTTCAACATACGTCGTGGAATATCAATAAGTTATTGATGTGGTATTTTTACTCATTGAAAACTGGAATTTGGTTATCAATAAGGTCATGTTAGTTGATATACATCAATCTTGGGCACAAAGAGAACTGAGAATGTATTAGTTATTTTACAAAAAAATGAGATTGTATTGGTACTATTGCACTGAGCAAAATCAATTGGTTTTGTTTTTTTTTTTTTTTTTTGTTTGTTTACATTGTTCTATTGTTTTACTATTTATGTCCTTACGTGATAAATTTCAGCTATGAGGCGAATAAAAAAAAGAAATATACATAAGTGGAAATTAATAGGTAATAAAAAAATGTTCTTTAAGAAAATAGGCACATGAGTTCTTTGCCAATAATGTACTGGGCAAACAAATAATGTTATAAATATGGATTAATAAATTAAAAAAACAAAAAGCAAAAAAAAAAATATTTTATATTAATTCTTATAAAATACAACAAAATTCAAAATATCTGCGTTGTAATTGTTTTTAATATAAACAATTATAGTTCAGAGGTTTTTAAATTTTTTAACATATAGATTGTTTTAATATTTTAGGTTTTGTGTGTTAAAATTAAGTTATGAATGAATACATAAATCAAGATATATTTATATATTCAAGCTAAATAAAAATGCGTTTTCCCAAAAAAAATCCCACATAATGAATGAAAAAAAATTCCATTAAAAAAAAAAATTAAAGTACGCTTGGCTTTATTAATTAAAATATCATTGGTTGTTTTCAAATATTACCTGTGTACTTATTTTATTAAACAAATCGACATAAACCTACTCCATCCAATGCTGGCAAGCAACTAACCAATTTTTTTTGGTTTTTTTCGGTTTCTCTTTTTATTTTTATTTTCGTTCGGGTTGTGTGTGTGTGAAAACGATTAGTCTTTGTTGTTTCAACAAGTGTTTGCCCGACACTGATATACATCGATACTAATTTGTGGTGAAATTCAAATTTGATAAAGAAGTTGATTTTTCATAATCGATAAATAATATTTAATTTAATTTAATATTTATTGAGCCTTTTTTTCTGACAATGAAAGAAATTGAAACAATAAAACAAGAAAATAACTTAAGACTAGAACGTTTTATCTTAATTTTCAATAATTTTAAACAGCAATAAGCTTTATCTTTAATAAGGTAAAAAATCGAAAAGATTCCAAAAACGTTCAGTATGTCCTTGCTCCCCGGACTTACATAATTGGAGAGATAATCTCTTAAAATAAACTTAATTCGAACTTAAAACTAAAGTTCCAGACTAAATTAGACTAACATAAAATAAAAACAACACACAAAAAAATAGTACTATCCTCTACAGGCACGTAGCTTGAGGGCTAGAGCCCCCCCCCCCCAAATGATTTGACAAATTTAAGAACTTAATACCTTTCTTTAGGAAATAACAATGTTATTGATAAATTTAATATAAAAAAATTTATTTTTGACCTGGATCATATAAGAAATGCTTGTTAGTTCAGTATTACATGGTTCCAATCTTCAAATTTCATTAGAAAACATCGCCTGCAAATGGGCGTCTATCATTGTTAGAGTTGATTTTCGGCAAAAAAAAAGCAAAAAGAGATTCGATGTTTTTGCATTAAAATATATTCAAAAATTGCTTGAGACATTGCGAACTAAAAATTAAATATATCTACACAGAAAATACTAAAATTAAGTTTCAATTAAAATATTTGTTGATTCAGTTAAAAGTAGAATTGAATTCGATCCTATTGAGGAAATTGATATTTAATTGATATTATTTTCAAATCTAGTTTTATTCATATCTATTAAAAATTTAATTGAATATTTTTTTTTAAAAATTAATTATAATTTAAAAAAAAAATCATCACAATTGTGGAAATTAAATTAAATTAAAAACAAATCGCAAAAATTACAAAATTTGAAAATACTGCCAAATGTGAAAAAAATTGCCAAAATTTAAAAAAACAATCCTCAAAACTGCAGAAATTTAAAAAAATTGCCACAATTAAAAAAAAAAACGCCAAAATTCGAAAAAATCTCTAAAATTAAAACAAAACTGCTAAAATTAAAAAAATATCGCCAAAATTAAAAAAGCGCGATTATTATACTTTAATCGATTCTTTCAAATTTTTTCGTTTGTTTCTGTGTTGTTGTTATACGTTATAAAAACTGGAAATTTTGTTAAACCAAATTAATTTTCAATTAAGCAATTAATACACACTATTAAACATTTAATTGAAAGTTAGTTTGAAGTTGAACAAAAGTTTAATTTTTTTTTTTTTTTTTTTTTTTTTATAATTTAAACCAATACTCAGGGGATGCCCCCTACTCATGCAGTGCATTGTATTGATCAGGAAAATAAGGTATGGGAAGGAGGAAAGAGGGAGTAGTGTTTGTGGATATTTGATTTAAATTTTTCTAAATTGTAAGTAACAGGGAAGACCTCTGCGGGAAGTTTGTTCCACATACGAATCGTTCGACTAAAAAACGAATTTTCTCTGTAATGCGTTGTGCGAAACACAGGACAATCAACTACAAACGGATGTGCTCTACTAGATAAGCGAGTATTACGAATAAAAACTCGGGCTCGTGGAATAAGTTCACTTATCTCAGATGAGCATCTCCCATGGTAATATCGATAGAAAAGTGACACACAACCCACATTCCGACGATGCTCCAATGAATCAATAGAGTTGGATACACTACTGTCATTGATAAGCTTCACCGCCCTCCCCTGAACACGGTCCAGAAGCTTCAGAATAGACAGTGGAGCCCCTGCCCATATATGAGAGTTGTATTCCATTTTTGGCCGGATATAGCTGGTATAAATAGTAAGGAGATCGGATGGAGTGAAGTAAGTCTTGCACCGTTTTAGAAAACCGAGACACTTGAATGCCTCTTTCGACACTTGAAATACGTGCTTATTCCAACGGACATCACACTGTATTCTCATGCCCAGAACATCAAGAGTATCCGATTCCTCAATACCTATACCATCCATAGTTACAGATGACAATGTCAATTCCACAGCCCGTCTGTGGGTTAACATACAACATTGGGTCTTGCGTGCATTACAATCGACCTTATTCGCGCGACCCCACTCGGAGATTGTAGAAAGGTCTTGATTGAGTGTGTCATTCATGTTCTGCCGCATGCCCTCTATCTCCAAAGAGCTTGGCCTATGATCGAATGAAAATGAATGACAAATGTTGCTGTCATCTGCAAAAGAGTAGATAGGGTTGATGGTCTGACCAAGAAGGTCATTAATAAAAATAAGAAAAAGGGTAGGAGGAAAGAACAGAACCTTGCGGTACCCCTGAATTTAGCTGAAACTCGTTTGATGAGACCCCATCTAAAACAACACGTATAGTGCGGTCTCTGAGAAAACTCGTTATAAATCGAGAGAAGACATTACCGACACCAAAAGCAACTAGCTTAGTCACGAGTGCCCCGTGCCACACACGATCGAACGCCTTAGAAATATCTAGAGCAACCACTTTACTCTCACCAAAGCGGTGGATTGACCGGCCTCCAACGTTCCGATAGAAACGCCAACAGGTCTCCCGTAGATCGACCACTACGGAAGCCATACTGTCGATCATTTAAAAGTGAATTGTTTTCTAAATATTTCACAAGATGGTGGTTAACCATGGTCTCCATCACTTTGGAGAGCGCAGAGCAAATTGCGATTGGGCGGTAATTTTCAGGGTTGTTAGCCGCACCCTTTTTAGGGATAGGCTGGACATTGGACATATTTTGACAATACTTTTTTGTGTGTATTTTGACATAATCTTTTAAAACGGAGATACCACTACGGAGATACCAGTAGGACCCAAACTTAAGTTTAAATGAGCTGCAGTGTGTCTTTTCAAAAGTTGATACTTTACTTACTTAATTTAGTTTGCTACGAACGTATCTGGTAACATACTTTTGAGTATTTTTTTACTATATATATTACGATATCTCAAAATCCATTAAAGCGACTCGTGTTCAGCACACAGAGTGTAACTTGAATATAATATTTTTTTTCAATGCTGATTCACTTTAATAATTGATAATTATTACCAAATAAGCGGTAATTATAACAAAATTCCATGTGTAAGTCTACTGAAAGAATTATTCTTCATGATATTATCGAAACAATTTCATAGATTTTGTCGTAGATTTAATCCAAGAAATTTCATTAATATTAAGAAATTGTTCATAAACTTTTTTCATAAAATTTCATAGTTTCATAAAAAGAAATTCATTCGATTTTATAAATTATCTCTTTATAAATTTAATGAAAGTTTTCTTTAGAGCTATGAAATTATTTCAAAGACTTAATTTTTTTTTCTTTTTTCATAAAATTTTATAATTTCATTAATTTTCATACATTTTAAACTTTAGTTTTAAGACTTAATTCTCAAGTGTTCAACATATTTTATAAAGTGCTTTATTATTTTAATTTTATTAATTTTGGACTTCAATGAAATTTTCCAATGCATTCTTCAAGATATTCATGAAAAGTTTTATTAATTCAAGGCAACTGCTTAATATT